>JABUQX010022836.1:5000-40000 GCA_015478945.1 Trachelipus rathkii
ATATATATATTATATATATATATATATATATAATTATAATATAATAATAACTTGAAAACTTATCGAAATTGTACTTCACCAAGAAAATATAATAAAAAATTAGAAGCGAACAAATTTTTTTTTTTTATATCTTTTATTTTCAAAATACGAGTTGAGCACAGGCCTGCAAACGATTTTTTTTGTGGTTTCCCATAATTTAGTCATGTGTAAATCATTAAAAACAATTTTCCAAATATTTCGTTCAGTATAAAATATTTCAGTTAAGGAAAAAGTTGCATTTATAATTGCAACGCGGAGGAAAATCGAAGCCTTATATATACTCTTATACGAGTTATATATGATATATATATATATGTATATATTATATATAATAATATATATATATATATATATATATATATATATATATATTATATATATATATATATATATAATAAATATATATATGAGTAATTGTGAAATATTTTCTGACAAATAATTAAAAAAACAAAATATCGTTGATATTGGAAAAAAGTGGTCGTTGCGCAAACATGCAACGAAGGCAGGAGCCGCCACTGATATATTATATATTATATATATAATTATATATATATATATATATATATATATGATATATATAAATATATATATTATATTATATATATATATTATATATATATTATATAATATATATAATATAATATATATATATATAATAATTTTATTATGATACATATATATATATTATATATCTATATATATATATATTAAATAGTGTTTTATTATGGATAGATATTATCTATTAAGGTTTATTTTTATTAATAATATATATATAATATATATATGATATGGGATCAGAAAGGAGGAAGTGAAATTCCAAATGATCCACTAAATGAGAGTTGAGAAAAGTTTCAAAGATTTTAGAGAGTATACAAATGAGAGGTATAGTACGATAGCCAGAAATTTCGGCAACTGTAAAGATAATGTGTTTTACTTGGATATGTCAATTTTCAATAAAGCAGAAAATCGATATAAAATAGTTATCAGATGTCTTAAAAAAATTTTTTAAATGAAATTTCAATATTTGTTTTTATATACCAAATATTTCATTACCATTAGGTTAGGTTAGGTTAGGTTAGGTTAGGTTAGGTTTTTAAAATTTAAGAAAAAGCATAATTTTGGGAGTTAAATTTTTTTTTATTAAAATAGGTTTTCAACAGTACTGAAATATTTAGTGTTTAAAACCAAAAATTGAAATTTCATTAAAAAACGTAAATTTAAGCCACCTAAAACTATTAATAAATTCGGTTTTCTGTTTTTTGAAATTGCATTTCAATGAAACATTATTTTTTCAAATGCTGAAAATCCCGTTAAAAACTCAATTTTTAGAATTACCAAATAATTTCAAATGTTGGAATTTATTAAAAAACGTTATTTTAGGAGTCCTAAACTTGTAATGTGAAAATTTAAGAAAAATCGTAATTTGGGAGTTTAAATTTTTAAATAAAACAGGTTTTCACCACTAATGTAATAATTGGTATATAAAAACAAATTTTGAAATTTCATTAAAAAACGTCAATTTAAGACACCTAAAACTATTAATAAATTCGGATTTTCTGCTTTTTTGATATTGCATTTGTATTAAACACATTATTTTATCAAATGAATAAAAACACGTTAAAACAATTTTAAGAATTACCAAATAATTTCAAATGTTGAAATTAATTAAAAAACGTTTTTTTAGGAGTCCTAAACTTGTAATGTTAAAATTTAAGAAAAATCGTAATTTGGGAGTTTATAATGTTTTAATTAATAACAGTTTTATTACACATAATGAAATATTTGGTATAAAAAACAAGTATGTGAAATTTCAATTTAAAAACTTCAATTTAAGACACCTTAAACTATTAATAAATTCGATTTTCTGCTTTTAGAAATTGCATTTCAATGAAACACATTATTTTTTCAAATGCTGAAAATAGCGTTAAAAACTCAATTTTAAGAATTACCAAAAAATTTCAAATGTTGAAATTTAGCAAAAAATCGTATTTTAAGAGTCCTAAATTTGTAATGTGAAAATTTAAGAAAAATCGTAATTTTAGGAGTTAAATTTTTTTATTTAAGCAGGTTTTCACCACTAATGAAATATTTGGTATATAAAAACAAATATTGAATTTTCATTAAAAAAAAACGTCAATTTAAGACACCTAAAACTATTTATAAATTCGATTTTCTGGTTTTTGAAATTGCATTTCAATGGAACACCTAATTTTTTCAAATGCTGAAAAGCCCGTTTAAAGCTCAATTTTAAGAATTACCAAATAATTTAATATGTAAAAATTTAGGAAAAAACGTTATTTTAAGAGTCCTAAATTTGTTATGTTAAAATTTAAGAAAAAACGTAATTTTAGCAGTTAAAATTTTTTATTTTAACAGGTTTTCACCGCTAATAAAACATTTGGTATATAAAAACAAATTTTGAAATTTCATTAAAAAACGTCAATTTGAGACAAATAAAACTATTAATAAATTCGATTTTCTACTTTTTGAAATTACATTTCAATGAAACACATTATTTTTTTATATGCTGAAAATCCCATTAAAAACTATATTTTAAGGATTACCAAATAATTTCAGATGTTGAAATTTAGGAAAAAACGTACTTTTAAGAGTCCTAAATTTGTAATGGGAAAATTTAAGAAAAAGCGTAATTTTAGGAGTTAAAATGTTTTATTAAAACAGGTTTTCACCTCTAATGAACTATTTGGTATATTAAAACAAATATTGAAATTTCATTAAAAAATGTCAATTTAAGACACATAAAACTATTAATAAATTCGATTTTCTGCTTTTTGAAATTGCCCTATAATGAAACACTTTATTTTTTCAAATGCTGATAATCCAGTAAAAACTAAAATTTAACAATTACCAAATAATATCAAATGTTGAAATTTAGGAAAAACGTACTTTTAGGAGTCCTAAATTTGCAATGTGAAAATTTAAGAAAAACATTTCAAAAAACAAAATCGAATTTATTAATAGTTTTAGGTGTTTTAAATTGACGTTTTTTAATGAAAATTCAAAAGTTGTTTTAATATACCCAATATTTCTTTAGTATTTAAAACCTGTTTTAATAAACTTAACTTAACTTAACTTGATTTATAGCATTTGAAAAAATAATGTGTTTCGTTGAAATGCAATTTCAAAAAGAAGAAAATAAACTTAAAATAATAAACTTAAATAAACTTATATAATAAACTTTAATAAACTTAACTTAACTTAACTTGATTTATAGCATTTGAAAAAAATAATGTGTTTCATTAAAATGCAGTTTCAAATACATAGTTTTAGGCGTCTTGAATTGACGTTTTTTAATGAAATTTCAATATTTGTTTTTATATACCAAATATTTCATTTGTTGGGAAAACCTGTTTTAATTAAAAATTTTAACTCTTAAAATTACGCTTTTTATTAAATTTTCGCAATACAATTTTAGGACTCTTAAAAGTACGTTTTTTCCTAAATTTCAACATTTGAAATTATTTAGTAATTCTTAAAATTGAGTTTTTATCGAGATTTTCAGCATTTGAAAAAATAATGTGTTTCATTGAAATGCAATTTCAAAAAGTAGAAACGAATTTATTAATAGTCTTAGGTTCTTAAATTGACGTTTTTTTTAGAAATGAAATTTTCAATATTGTTTTTATATACCAATATATATATATAGTGTGTCGGAAAACCTGTTTTAATAAAAAAAAATTTTAACTAATAAAATTTTAATTACGCTTTTTCTTAAATTTTCACATTACAAATTTAGGACTCTTAAAAGTACGTTTTTTCCTAAATTTCAACATTTGAAATTATTTGGTAACTCTTAAAATTTAGTTTTTAACCTGATTTTCAGCATTTAAAAAAATATAATGTGTTTCTTTGAAATGCAATTTTAAAAAGCAGATAATCGAATTTATTAATAGTTTTAGGTGTCTTAAATTGACTGTTTTTTAATGAAATTTCAATATATTTTTTTTATATACCAAGTATTTCATTACTGGTGAAAACCTGTTTTAATAAAAAAATTTAACTCCTAAAATTACGCTTTTTCCTAAATTTTCACATTACAAATTTAGGACTTTTAAAAGTACGTTTTTTCCTAAATTTCACTATTTGAAATTATTTGGTAATTATTAAAATTTAGTTTTTAACCTGATTTTCTGCATTTAAAAAAATATAATGTGTTTCTTTGAAATACAATTTCAAAAAGTAGAAAACCGAATTTATTAATAGTTTTAGGTATCTTAAATTGACGTTTTTGAATAAAATTTCAATATTTGTTTTTATATACCAAATATTTCATTTGTGGTGAAAACCTGTTTTAATAAAACAGGTTTAACTCCTAAAATTACGCTTTTTCTGAAACTTTCACATTAGAAATTTAGAGCTCTTAAAAAAACGTTTTTTCCTAAATTTAAACATTTGAAATTATTTCGTAATTTTTAAATTGAGTTTTTTAAGAAATTTTCAGCATTTGAAAATAAAATGTGCTTCATTAAAATGCAATTTTAAAAAGCAGAAAATCGAAATTATTAATAGTTTAAGGTGTTTTAAATTGACGTTTTTTAATGAAATTTCAATATTTATTTTTATATAAAATATTTCATTAGTGGTGAAAACGTGTTTTAATAAAAAAGTTAAAATCTCATATTACGATTTTTATTAAATTTTCACATTACAAGTTTAGGACTCCTAGAAGAACGATTTTTTCCCAAATTTCAACATATGAAGTTATTTGGTAATTCTTAAAATTGAGTTTTTAACTGGATTTTCAGCATTTGAAAAAATAATGTGTTTCATTGAAATGCAATTTCAAAAAGCAGAAAATCGAATTTTTTAATAGTTTTAGGTGTCTTAAATTGACGTTAACGAAATTTCAATATTAGTTTTTATACACCAAATATTTCATTAGTGGTGAAAACCTGTTTTAATAAAAAAAAATGTTAACTCCTAATTTCGCTTTTCTTAAATTTTCATATAACAAATTTAGGACTCTTAAAAGTACGTTTTTTCCTAAATTTCAACATTTGAAATTATTTGGTAATTCTTAAAATTGAATCTTTTTTAACGACCACATGCTCACTTGTGTTCATTGAAATGTCAATTTAAAAAGCAGAAAATCGAAATTATTAAAAGTTTTAGGTGTCTTAAATTGACATTTTTTAATGAAATTTCAATATTTGTTTTTATTTAACAAGTATTTCATTAGTGGTGAAAACCTGTTTTAATAAAAAATTTAAACTCCTAAAATTTCGCTTTTTCTTAAATTTTCTCATTACAAGTTTTTTACTTAAAAGAACGTTTTTTCCTAAATTTCAATATTTGAAATTTTTTGGTAATTCTTAAAATTGAGCTTTTAACGGGATTTTCAGCATTTCAAAAAATATTGTATTTCATTGAAATCCGATTTCAAAAAGCAGAAAATCGAAGTTATTAATAGTTTTAGATATCTTAAATTGACCTATTTTAATGAAATTTCAATATTTGATTTTATATACCAAATATTTCATTAGTAGTGAAAACCTGTTTCAATAAAAAAAATTTAACTCCTAAAATTACGCTTTTTCCTAAATTTTCACATTGCAAATTTAGGACTATTAAAAGTACGTTTTTTCTAAAATTTTAACATTTGAAATTATTTGGTAATTCTTAAAATTGAATTTTTAACGGGATTTTCAGTATTTAAAAAAATAATGTGTTTCAATGAAATGCAATTTCAAAAAAACAGAAAATCGAATTTATTAATAGTTTTAGGTGTTTTAAATTGACGTTTTTTAATGAAATTTCAATATTTGTTTTAATATATCAAATATTTCATTAGTAGTGAAAACCTATTTTTAAAAAAAAAAAATTTAAATCCTAAAATTACGCTTTTTCTTAAGTTTTCATTGTACAAACTTAGGACTCTTAAAATTACGTTTTAATCGAAATTATTAATAGTTTTAGGTGTCTTAAATTGACGTTTTTTGATGAAATTTCAAAATTTGTGTTTATATACCAAATATTTCATAGTGGTGAAAACCTGTTTTAATACAAAAATTTAACTCCTAAAATTATGCTTTTTCTTAAATTTTCACATTACAAATTTAGGAGTCTTAATTGATTGTTTTTTCCTAAATTTCAACATTTGAAATTATTTGCTAACTCTTATAATTGAGTTTTAAACTGGATTTTCAACATTTGAAAAAATAATGTGTTTCATTGAAATGCAATTTCAAAAAGCAGAAAATCGAATTTAATAATAGTTTTAGGGTCTTAAATTGACGTTTTTTAATGAAATTTCAATATTTGTTTTTATATACCCAAATATTTCCATTACAGTGGTGAAACCTGTTTTTAATAAAAAAATTTAACTTCTAAAATTACGCTTTTTCTTAAATTTTCACATTACAAATTTAGGGTGTTTTAAAAATAATGGAGTTTATTTTTGAAAATTTGATTAACGGAGCTTCATTTTAACTCTTTTAACTTTGCACCTTCTTGGTTTGGGAATTTATTTAAATTTTTTTTATAAAGCATGTCCTAAGTAAGAGAGACAGTATATCTTTATGTGGGCCGTTTAAAAACATAGACCAAAATTTTATTAAAGCAGCAAGATGGTAGCTATTTTAACTTAGTACATATGTGGTTTTAGGAATTAATTTGACTTTGTTTTATAAAGCATTTCCCATGTAAGAGAGCCAACATATCTGGATGTTGGCGGCTTAATTTTAAAGACCTAATTTACGTCGTTTACAAGTTAAGAATTGAGAAATAATTAAGGAAATTTGAATAAAGGAGCAAGATTATAACTCTTGTAACTTTGTACCTACGGGAATTGGGAATTTATTCAAAAATAATTTTATAAAGTATGTCATAAGTAAGAGAGGCAGCATATCTGGATGTGGACCGTTTAAAAAGATAGACCAATATTAGAATGTTAAAAATTTTTTAAATAATGGAATTCTTTTTAAAGACCTAATTTAACTCGTTTAATAGTTAAGAATTGAGAAATAATTTCGGAAAATTTGAATAAAGGAGCAAGATTGTAACTCTTTTAACTTTGTACCTACGGGGTTTGGGAATTTATTTAGAATTTTATTTTATAAAGCATGTCCTAAGTAAAAGAGAAAGCGTTTCTGGATGTTGCCCGTTTAAAAACATTGACCAATATTAGATCGTTAAAAAGCTAAAAAAATAATGGAATTCTTTCGGAAAATTTTATTAATGCAGCAAGGTTGTAGCTCTTAAAACCTGGAACGTAAGTGGTTTGGGAATTTAATTTGACTTTTATTTTATAAGGCATATCCCATGTAAGAGAGCCAACATATCTGCATGTAGGCTGTTTCATTTTAAAGACCTAACTTAAGTCGTTTAAAAGTTAAGAATCGAGAAATAATTTCTGAAAATTTGAATAAAAGAGCAAGATTGTAACTCTTGTAACTTTGTACCTACGGGGATTGTGAATTTATTTAGAATTTTATTTCATAGAGCACGTCCTAAATAAGAGAGTCAACATATCTTGATGTGAGCCGTTTCATTTTATAGACCTAAATTAGGTCACTAAAATGTTTTAAAAATAATGGTTTATTTTTTGAAAAATTTGATTAAAGGAGCTTGATTGTAACTCTTTTAACTTTCCACCTACGGGGTCTAATTTATTTAGAATTTTTTTATATAGCATATCCTAAATAAGAGAGACAGCATATCTGGATGTGGGCCGTTTGAAAACATAGACCAATATTAGATGGTTAAAAAGTTAAAATATAATGAAATTCTTTCGGAAAATTTTATTAAGGGGACTCAGTACTCGAAATTACATTTTCTATTAATCGTGAAAAGAGAACTTTTTATTTAAAGGGGATCTATTATTTTATGTATTTATTGTTATTTCGTTTCAATAGACTATGTGGTTTGGAAATTATTGGGGGGGGGGAGGGGCAAGTTCTGAAGTTTTACTACTTTAACTGAAAACCATATAAAAACTTTATTTTTTAAGATATTTCAATAATTTTTTCAGAAAATTTCTTTGAATAGCTAAAAATAAATTAAAAAAAGTTTGGAATCATGAACCTTTTGAAAATTTAAATATAAAATAAATTTGGAAACATCAAGTATTCAATTTTAATTTAAAAATTTCAAATTTGTTTTCAAGGTCATCACTTCAAACTTGTCTGACACCAACACACAATTATCAATCTGAGTAAAACATTGTGAGAATCTTCGCCTACATATATATAAAGGTCCTGAAAATTTTCAACACAATAGACTATGTCGTTTTTTTTAGCGAATTTTTTTGTCAGCTGATATGGAAACACCTATAAACGCCTAAACGCCTAAACGCCTACTGGGTTTGGGAATTTATTTAGATTTTTTTTATAAAGCATGTCCTAAGTAAGAGAGACAGCAAATCTAGATGAGGGCCATTTAAAAAGGTAGACAATATTTAGATCGTTAAAAAGTTAAAAGATTATGGAATTCTTTCGGAAAATTTTATTAAAGCAGCAAGATTGCAGCTCTTATAACTTGGTACATAAGTGGTTTGGGAATTTAATTTGACTTTTGTTTTATAAAGCATCTCCCATGTAAGAGAGCCAACAAATCTGGATGTAGGCCGTTTCATTATAAAGACCAAATTTAACTCGTTTAAAAGTTAGGAATTGAGAAATAATTTTGGAAAATTTAAACAAAAAAGCAAGATTGTAAATCTTGTAACTTTGTACCTACGGGGTTTATGAATTTATTTAGAACTTTATTTCATAGAAAACGTCCTAAATAAGAGAGCGAACCTATCTTGATGTAGGCCGTTTTATTTTATGGACCTAAATTAGGTCGCTAAACATTTTTTTAAAATAATGGATATTTTTGGGGGGGAAATTTGATTAAAGGAGCTTGATTGTAACTCTTTTAACTTTCCACCTACGGGGTTTGGGAATTTATTTAGAATTTGTTTTTACAAAGAATGTACTTAGTAAGAGAGACAGCATATCTGCATGAGGGTCATTTGAAAACATAGACCAATATTAGATCGTTAAAAGGCTAAAAAAGTAAAGAAATTCTTTCGGATAATTTTATTAAAGCAGAAAGATTGTAGCTCTTATAACTTGGTACGTACGTGGTATGGGATTTTAATTTAACTTTTGTTTTATAAAGCATCTCCCATGTAAGAGAGTCAACATATCTGGATGTAGGCCGTTTCATTTTAAAAAAATAATTTAAGTCGTTTAAAAGTTAAGAATTGAGAAAAAATTTCGGAAAATATGAATAAAGGAGCATGAGTGTAACTCTCGTAACTTTGAACCTACGGGGTTTGGGAATTTATTTAAAATTTTATTTCATATAGCACGTCCTAAATAAGAGAGCCAACATATTTTGATGTGGGCCGTTTCATTTTATGGACCTAAATTAGGTTGCTAAAATGTTTTAAAAATAATGAAGTTTTTTTTTTGTGGAAAATTTGTTTAAAGGATCAAGATTGTAACTCTTTTAATTTTGCACCTACGGGGTTTGGGAATTTATATAGATTTTTTTTATAAAGCATGTCCTAAGTAAGAGAGACAGCGTAGATGGATGAGGGCCATTTAAAAACATAGACCAATATTAGATCGTTAAAAAGCTAAAAAATAATGAATTCTTTCGGAAAATTTTGTTAAAGCAGAAAGAATTTAGCTCTTATAGCTTTGTACGTACGTGGTATGGGAATTTAATTTGACTTTTGTTTTATAAAGCATCTCTCATGAAAGAGAGCCAACATATTTGGATGTAGGCCGTTTCATTTTAAAGACCTAATTTAACTCGTTTAAAAGTTAAGAATTGAGAAATAATTTCGGAAAATTTGAATAAAGGAGCAAGATTGTAACTTGTAACTTTGTACCTACGGGGTTTGGGAATTTATTTAGAATTTTATTTCATAGAGCATGTCCTAAGTAAGAGAGCCAACCTATCTTGATATGGGCGGTTTCATTTTATGAACCTAATTAGGTCGCTAAAATGTTTTAAAAATAATGGATTTTTTTTTTTAAATTTGATTAAAGGAGCTTGATTCTAACTCTTTTAACTTTGCACCCATGGGGGTTTGGAATCTATTTAGATATTTTTTATAAAGCATGTCCTAAGTAAGAGATACAGCATACCTGGATGGGGGCCGTTTAAAAACATAGACCAATATTAGATCGTTAAAAAGTTAAAAAATAATGGAAATCTTTCGGAAAATTTTATTAAAGCAGCAAGATTGTAGCTCCTATAACTTAGTAAGTACGTGGTTTGAAAATTTAATTTGACTTTTGTTTTATAAAGGATCTCCCATGTAAGAGAGCCAACAAATCTGGATGTAGGCCGTTTCATTTTAAAGACCTTATTTAAGTCTTTTAAAGGTTAAAAATTGAGAAATAATTTCGGAAAATTTGAATAAAGGAGCAAGATTGTAATTCTTTTAACTTTGTACCTAGGGGGTTTGGGAATTTATTTAGAATTATATTTCATAGAGCACGTCCTTCATAAGTGAGCCAACGTATCTTGATGTGGGCCATTTCTTTTTATGGACCAAAATTAGGTCGCTAAAATGTTTTAAAAATAATGGAGTTTTTTTTTTTTTTTTGAAAATTTGATTAAAGGGGCTTGATTCTAACTCTTTTAACTTTGCACCTACGGGGCTTGGGAATTAATTTAGAATTTTTTTTATAAAACATGTCCTCAGGAAGAGAGACAGCATATCTTGATGAGGGCCATTTAAAAACATAGACCAATATTAGATCGTTAAAAAGTTAAATAATAATGGAATTATTTCGGAAAACTTTATTAAAACAGCAAGATTGTAGCTCTTATAATTTGGTACGTAGGTGGTTTGGGAATTTAATTTGACTTCTGTTTTATAAAGCATCTCCCATGTAAGAGAGCCAACATATCTGAATGAAGGCCGTTTCATTTGAAAGACCTTATTTAAGTCTTTTAAAGGTTAAAAATGGAGAAATAATTTCGGAAAATTTAAACAAAGGAGCAAGTTTGTAACTCTTGTAACTTTGTTCTTACGAGGTTTGGGAATTTATTTAAAATTTTATTTGTTGGAGCACGTCCTAAATAAGAGAGCCAACTTATTTTGATGTAGGCCGTTTCATTTTATGGACTTAAATTAGGTCGCTAAACATTTTAAAAACAATGGATTTTTTTTTGGGGGGGGAAATGTGATTAAAGGAGCTTGATTGTAACTCTTTTAACTTTCCAATTACGGGGTTTGGGAATTTATTTAGATTTTTTTTTATAAAGCATGTCCTAAGTAAGAGAGACAGCATATATGGATGAGCTCCATTTGAAAATATAGACCAATATTAGATCGTTAGAAAGCTAAAAAATAAAGGAATTCTTTCGAAAAATTTTATTAAAGCAGAAGATTGTAGCTCTTATAACTTGATACGTACGTGATCTGGGAATTTAATTTGACTTTTCTTTTATAAAGCATCTCCCATGGAAGAGAGCCAACATATCTGGATGTAGGCCGTTTCATTTTAAAGACCGAAATTACGCTTTTCTTTAAATTTTCACATTATAAATTTAGGACTCTTATAAGTACGTTTTTGTCTAAATTTCAACATTTGAAATTATTTCGTAATTCTTGAAATTGAGTTTTTAACGGGAATTTCAGCATTTGAAAAAATAATGTGTTTCATTGAAATGCAATTTTAAAAAGCAGAAAATCGAAATTATTAATAGTTTTAGGTGTCTTAAGTTGACGTTTTTTAATGAAATTTCAATATTTGTTTTTATATACCAAATATTTCATTAGTTGTGAAAACCTGTTTTAATAAAAAATTTAAACTTCTAAACGATTTTTCTTAAATTTCACATAACTAGTTTAGGACTCCTAAAAGAAACTTTCTTAAATTTCAACATTTGAAATTATTTGATAATTCTTCGGGTTTTTAACGGGATTTTCAGCATTTGAAAAATAATGTTTCATTGAAATGCAATTTCAAGCTGAAATCGAATTTATTAATAGTTTAGGGTGTCTTTCAAATTGACGTTTTTAATGAAATTTCCATATTATTTGTTTATATTCAAATATTGGCTAATTGGTAAAAACCTGTTTTAAATTCCTAAAATTACGCTTTTCTTAAATTTTTTCATTACAAATTCAGAACTCTTAAAAGAACGTTTTTTCCTAAATTTCAACATTTGAAATTATTTGGTAATTTTAACATTGAAATGCTATTTCAAAAAGCAGAAAAGCGAATTTATTAATAGTAATTTCAAAAAGCAGAAAAGAGAATTTATTAATAGTTTTAGGTGTCTTAAATTGACGTTTTTTAATGAAATTTTAATATTTGTTTTTATATACCAAATATTTCATTAGTTGTGAAAACCTGTTTTAATAAAAAAATTTAACTCCTAAAATTACACTTTTTCTTAAATTTTCACATTACAATTTTATGACTCCTAAAAGTACGTTTTTTCTAAAATTTCAACATTCCCAAACCCCGTAGGTACAAAGTTACAAGAGTTACAATCTTGCTCTTTTATTCAAATTTTCCGAAATTATTTCTCAATTCTTAACTTTTAAACGACTTAAGTTAGGTCTTTAATATGAAACAGCCTACATCCAGATATGTTGGCTCTCTTACATGGGAGATGCTTTATAAAAGAAAAGTCAAATTAAATTGCCAAACCATGTACGTACCAAGTTATAAGAGCTGCAATCTTTCTTCTTTAATAAAATTTTCCGAAAGAATTTCATTATTTTTTAACTTTTTAAACAAACCACATCCAGATATGCTTTCTCTCTTACTTAGGACATGCTTTATAAAATAAAATTCTACATAAATTCCCAAACCCCGTAGGTACAAAGTTACAAGAGTTACAATACTGCTCCTTTATTCAAATTTTCCGAAATTATTTCTGAATTCTTAACTTTTAAACGACCTAAATAAATTCTTTAAAATAAAACGGCCTACATCTAGATATGTTAGCTCTCTTTCAGGAATGCTTTTTATAAAACAAAAGTCAAACTAAATTCTCATACCACGTACCTACCAAGTTATAAGAGCTACAATCTTGCTGCTTTAATAAAAATTTTCAAATGCTAAAAACCCCGTTAAAAACTCAATTTTAAGAATTATCAAATAATTTCAAATGTTTAAATTTAGGAAAAAACGTACTTTTAAGAGTCCTAAATTTGTTATGTGAAAATTTAAGAAAAAGCGTAATTTTAGGAGTGAAATTTTTTTATTAAAACAGGTTTTCACTACTAATGAAATATTTGGTATATAAAAACAAATTTCATTAAAAAACGTCAATTTAAGACACCTAAAACTATTAATAAATTCTGTGAGCTATCATATATAGACTACGGGCTCAAGGCAGCCAAGGCGGAGTTCGAGCACATGCTCGAACAGTATCATCCGCCGCCGAAAGTTCCGTGGTCTCCCCCTCCACACATGGTGCCCATGGGTGCTTCTGATTGAGGCCTGTGGGGGTTGCAGTACGATACCAGATCACTACCAGGTCCGCACATTCAGTCTTTCACCTACTCTAATCTGGCTGGTAAGAATTCATTTTTAACAGACTACAGGATCTTGTGGGCCTATCACCAAGATCCCTGTCGCTGCCGAAGGACATACCGAAGACTGGCCATCATTACTGGTCTCTTTAGTACACTCGCATGCCTTTCAGGGCTCAGGAATGCAGCGCAAACTTTTCAACGCTTCATCGATGACGTCCTTAGAGGTCTCCTCTTCGCTTACCTTGATGACCTCCTCGTTGCTTCTACCTCTAATGCCAAACACGAGCAACATCTCCGTACCGTACCGTCTAAGCCCGGAAAAGTGTGTTTTCGAAGTGTCTCCACCCTTACCCACCTTTCTAGGGCACACTCTCTGTTGATGGCATTTGTCTCTCGCAGGCGTGGGAGGCCATTCGTACCTTCCTTAGGTATGTCAATCAAAAGCAGCTTCTCGTCAGTACCTAGAGCATGTTAACTATCTACCATCGTTTCTTGAAATCGGGTGCGAGTTCTTCGTCCCCCACCGCCCCAAGCACCGAGGCAGTTCTACGAAAGTTGACTGGACTGACGAAGCTACTGCTGCAGCTTTCAAAGAAGCACTCGCTTCTGCCCCCTCTTAGTCCACCCCAGGACTCAGCTCCGACCAGAGTTCAGGTGGATGCCTCCGATTTTGGTGTCTACAGCACCTGAACGAGTCTCCTCGCAAGTTGCAACCTCTTAAAGACACGTTACAGTGCTCGGGAGAGGTACTTGCGACATCATTTCACTACTTTCTGGAGGACGTGAGTTCCAGCCCCTTACTGACCATAAACCCTTAACTCGCTATTGTCTCCAGAAACGAACGGCACTCACCTCGAGAAGCTCGTCACCTTGAGTATGTCTCGCAGTTTACCACTGATGTCAGACATATTTCAGGTGTCGACAACTTCACTGCCGGCGCTCTGCCAGGCTACTGAGGATCCTGCACTTCCACAAGACTCTTCTCTCAAGCTGGAGTGGCTCCAACTCCCTGGGATAGAGAAGAGACTTCTGTGCGACGTGTCTCAAGGTTCTCCTCGTCCTTTCGTACCTGCATTATTTCGTAAGGCTGTCTTCCTCAATCTTCACTCGCTTTCCCACCCTGGCATTGAGGCTTCACGCAAACTGGTGACAGCTCGTTTTGTGTGGCCTGACGTCAATGCTGATGTTGCCAATTGGTGTCGCACTTGCCTTCCTTGCCAACGATCCAAAGTGCACCGTCACACCAAAGCTCCCCTAGGCACTTTCTTACCCCTGGTGCTAGCTTTGAACGTGTCCATATCGACATCGTTGGACCTCTTCCGCCCTCTCGTGGTAAGAAATATATTCTTACGTGTATAGACTGGTTCACACTTGGGCCAGCTATCCCCTCTCTGTCCACCCAACGCGGAATCTAAAAGCTTTCTCACTGGATTTCTCACTTTTTGGTGTGCCACTTTTCTATTTACCACGGATCCAGGACAGCCTTTCGAATCTTTTTATGGAGGATTTGATGGATCTTCTTGGTTCAGAGTGTCTTTCCACCAGGGAACTGTATATAGAGCGTTTTCACTGCCAACTTAGCCTTCTCTTCACAGCTCAGCCAATCAGAGAATTGGTTGATGCTCTCTCATTCATGCTTGGCATTCGCTCTGCTGTTAAATAGGATCTGCATTGTTCTGCTGCTAAATTAGTGTATGGTTCTCCTCTTCGTCTTCCAGGTGACTTCTTCTCACAGTCCTCTCCTCCTTCTACAGCCGACCCGCTTGCTTATCTTACCCGCTTGAGGCGCTGTGCTTTGTCATGGAGATAATAAAGCTACTTCTCTCTCGTCCCACACAAGGTGCATTCCTATAGCCCTAAGGACCTTTTCCTACACTCATGTTTTGTTCGACATGACTTTACCACCACTCTCCAACCTACTGACGGACCTTTTCAAGTAATACTTAGGAAGGAAATTCTTGTTCAACGTTCCACACGCACAAAATTTGTTTCAATCGATCGCCTTAAGCCTGCTTTCTTCGAGGCGAATCCACTTCCTGTTCTCGACCCTGACGATTTGCCTTTGTTTCAATTTCTCCCCCTTCAACTCGTTCCTTTAACATTCCTATTTCTCCTCCTGTATCCCTTCCTCCTCCTTCTCCTCCTCTTCCTTACACTGATCCTCTTCCTTATCCTCCTCCACCTCCTTCTCCTCAGCCAACAGCATCAATTCGACCGGCTCAGACTCCACCTGCACTGTCATCGTCATCCTTGCCTCCCTCCACTCCGGCTCAGGATTCTTCACTTCCAGCTACCCCTCGGGCTACTTTTCCGACTCGCCCGACAACTCACTCTCAATCTGGGAATCCTGTCCAGACTTCATCCCAACCGCTTAAAAGAATATCGAGCAGGGGTAGGCACATTCGATGGCCGGCGCTGATTAGTTCGTGCCTTCAGCACCGCAGGGGAGTATCTGTGGTGATGAGGTCAGGTCCTTTGACCCACAATAGCGCACATGTGCAAAAACGTAGTACATGAACGAACTCTCTTTTCTCACTATGGCAAAGAGAAAACGGCAACATTATTAAAGCGGCTTCCCCACCTTATTCTGCCGCCATTTTCGCATGACAGCAACCGATTTCCAATCGCTTACAAAATTATTGATTTTTATTAAACTGTTGAAGCCTAAAAGCTTATAAAAGCAAGTATTACATCATTTTTTGCTATGGTAAGTAAAATTGGCAGTGCGGTGATATATCCTAATGCATATTAGTTCAATTATTGTGATTGATGTAGGTACCCGATGAAAGTGGCCGTTAATATATCATATTTCTTTATATACTTAGCTAGTTTTTTCTCAAGGTAGCGCCTTTAGGTTAGAATAAACTAAAGTTTTAAAACTAAAAAATAGATAATATGTACAATTGTAGTTCTTAGGGCTTCCCTATTTTATCTTTATATGATCTTTCAATCTGTTATTTATGTGATGCATTTACTCGATCTATCCTTGGAACTGATTTATTACTCATACAGCAATAATCTCTAACTTTTTCTTACCGAATTTTACTATTGTGAATATTATTAATTATATTACTGTCTAGAATATTTATTCGTTTTTTGATAAAGCTTCAGGTGTTTTCCTTTCATTTATTATAAGTTATGGAGTTAACGGTACCTTCATCAGAGAACAATAAGAACATACCTATATCAATTTCGTGATTTTTCCTTATTTATAACTTATTTCTCTTATTTTTATGAATTTTCCAAAAACAATACTTAACATTTTGAAAAATAAACCCCATCGCTTTAATCAGAGTAAGCTAAAATCACTACACTTATTAATTTACATCAGCTACACTATTTCCTTTTGAAATATTCATTATTCCCTGACCATATGCCTTCTCATTGAGCCTAAGGAAATAAATATTTATTAGGAATCATTGATTTCCCTACAGTTAATGATAATTTTTAATAATTACCACCTTTTTATTCTCTATTATTGTACTAAATACAATATAATTTCACAACTATGGAAATTTATTTGAGAGACACAAATTATCGTTGGGATGAACACAATCATTCTGTTATTTACCCTTTGTTAGTACACGCAACACGTTGTATAAAGATGGGGATAGCGGAGGATATAAATAATAATATTGATGTTGAAGATGAAAAGTATTTATTATTCAAGAGAGTACTGCTTATCGCAAGATTAACAGTAAGTTCCCAGGAGAAAGAAACTTATGTAATATCATATGTAGTTACCGAGAACATCACACATTACATTTGAAATAATAAGAGAATATAAATTTTCATTTTGCTTTTAATTTTTTAATTTTATCTGAGAGAGAAAACATTACTCTAAATTAATCTCACTTCTTTTCTATTTATTATCTTTATTATTTTTATATTTTATAGAATCAATTGATTTATTTAAGTTGAACAAGAACAAAGAAATACATAAAATGTTAATATTATAATGTGAATTGTGCAATTATAATTTAATTCCACTTTATTATTTTTATAATACATAAATCACTTTGATATTATATATTATCCTTAAAAAATTTAATGAGTATTTCGAATGACTATGTACACTGAAAACATAAATACACATATAGTTTATATCTTATTATATATCAATTCTACACTATCTAAAATCAAAAAATTAACAAGCTTAATGAATGACAAAACAGAGCAATATATACTAGATACAGGCTCATCACCTTACGAAAAGATGGACACTATTCACTACTAACTCTAATATTTGGCTAAGCATTGCACCTTAATTTGGCACGACTGTTTTTAATAAAATTTAAAGCTTTTCCCTATTTATGATTTTCAAAATTTATCTCACATTTGAACAACAATATACAACTTTTTAAAACACATGAACATCAGATGCACAGCAAACTTGATTTCAAAAGAAAATCAACTAATTTTCTATTCCTATCAATGAGCATTTGAATGTTAAATTGATAACTTCTAACTAACTTGCCGGCGTTACATCCCTTTAGGTCGTAATTTTTCCACCCTCCATAATTTTAAGTTGCAAAATGACATGAGAAATCGGTAAGTTACTTATATCAAAGTTACAATAAATATTATTTTTATTAATTATTTTTGTTATAATAGTTTTTTTTTTATATTTTATTTTAGGCACAATTAAATTTATTAAGAAAAATAATTAACAATATAGAGATTATGTATATTATTAAATATATTTATTATATTATTTTCTTTTAAATTAATGTCATCCTTTTAACGAAAACAATCAGTGGAAAACAACATATTATTATTTCGTCCGTACAAATTAATTTGGAAAAGATGAAGATATAAAGAATAGTATTACGTAACAAGAAATTACATTTTATGATAAATCATGAGTCGAGCGATCGAACTCATCGACTAAAGTCGTCATTAAATCGAAGTAATGCTGAGAGAGAGAGAGAGATGAAGAGAGAAGAGAGTAGAGAGAAGCACGCAAGAGTCTCAACAATAATATAAATTATTGAGAGAGAGAGAAGATAGTGATTTTAGAGTTTTAACATTCAAAATTCCGGAATTATAATTTATGAAATATATAATATACTTTAACTAGTAAACATATTTTTCTTTTATATAAAGCAATATATCCTTACGAGTTATTTTACTGAGAGCAATCTAAATATTATACAAACTTAATGTATTATATATTGATATTACCATATTTGTGTACATACAGGGAGAGAGAGAGAGATAGATGAAGTAGTAAATAATAATAATAAGGAGAGAGAGAGAGAAGAGTTTAGAAATCAAAAACTTTGTGCCAGAAGAAGTAAAGATAGATGCAAGAGAGAAGAAGAGAAGTATAGAGATAGGAAGCAGAGTAGAGAGAGAGAGAGAGAGAGCAGACTATATATATTTTGCATATGTTATATATATACTAATATTATATATACTCCTCTCTCTCTCTCTATATTATATATAATTTATATATTAATTATATATATATATTTATATAATTAATATATATATTAATATTATAATATTATATATTATAATATCCTATATAATAGATATTTAAAAGTTTCAAAATAATTTAAACAAGAAAGTTTTAACATTTAAAAATTAATTAAAATATTTTAAATTATAATATATAATGAGTGTATTATATATATTATATATATATATAATAATATATTAATATATATATATATATATAAATAGATATTTTAAAAGTTTCAAAATATATTTAACTAAAAATTTTAACATTTAAAATATTATTAATATATATATATATATATATAATTATATTATAATAATATATATATATATATTATTATTAAATAGTATTAAATAATAATAAATTTATGTGAGTAAATATATATATATTATATTATATTAATTAATATATATATTATAATATTTATATATATATATTAATTATATATTATATAATATATATATATATATTTAATATATTAATATAATTATAGTATATATATATATATATTTTAATATATATATAATAATATATATATATATATATATAATATATATATTATTAATAATTAAGGGTATAATAAATTTAATGGATAATTTTCTCTTATTTCATGACTGTTTAAAATTATTCCTCAAAGGACTATATATCACTATGAATTATATGTATTTACCTTATTGAGATAAAGCCGACTTAAAAAAAATTTTATAAGATTAGCCTTAATAATAAATTTCGATATATATAAATAAATATAATTCAATATTGTCTAATAGGAACCTTTTTCGAGCTTTTCCATATTGGTTTTTCTAGTTCTTATAAATTAATTATTTTATCAAAATGATACTCATTCTGCAGCAATGCGGCTTCCTAATTAATTATTATTTTTTATATTAAGATCATTATAGTTATTATTTTATTCAGAAATTCACTATTCATTTAATTTATGTTGACTTTTATGCTTTTTTTCTATTTTAATTAATATATGATTTTTATTTATATATTTATAATTAAAATTATTTACGTTTCTCCTTCGTCAAACGATCCTTTAAATATTGAAAAAGAAATATAAAAAAATGTTACAAACTATTATGTAAACTATGAATATTTAATTAAATGAGTAAGATACTGTTTTAACTAATATTTAATAAAGAAATAAATAAGAAATCTATACAAAATGCACTGTCCTCGCCTATGTTATTCAGACATGCAGAATACTCGTTATATCTTACGATCATTAGAGTTTTGGAAAACACAGTGAATTAAATATATATAAATATAATATATTTATCAACTCTATTTACCAGTATAGGAGAAGAGAAATAACGCGCTTTGTAGAGAATGGTTTCTGAGTAGTTGAGCCAATAGCGTTATTCACCGAGAGTAATTAGAATTAAAATATCTAAGATTCACAAATATATACGAACAAAATATGTTCATTCCACTTATTTATTTGAAATGACTTTAGCTACACTTATATAACGAATAGGGTAATTTATGGATTATATAGAACTATCTATGGTAAATACCTTCCGAATCTCACTATTAACTGATTAAAGTGACGGCAAACTAACCTATAAACTCTTATAATCAATTTGCCTTATATTATATATTTAATTAAAAACTCATATCAGAAGGCTAGTGAAAAAGTTATTTGAACTACAGCAATATACAACATTATTAAGTACTAGGCAAACGTAAACAAATAATGAGTAATGATTAGTGCAGTTATTCAATGTTATCGCAATTCCATTTACGCTTGAAAAGTAAATATGCTAACTATAACACAACATTACTACCTCTAATATATATATATTATATTTAATTAATTAAATCTTATATTCTTTTTATGATATATATTTATATTATATAATTACATATATATTATAAAATAATTAATTATTATATATATATATTATATTTTATTATATGTGGATTACTATGCAATTTTATAAAATTATAATATAACAGACTAAAATAAATGATATAACATATATTAATAATATAATGTACATATAATATGATATAATATATTAATATTAAATGATATATTATATATATATATATTAATTAGGAGTATATATAATGGGCCCGTGAATATCACATAATTTTTTTAGGTATTGATTTTGCAAATGTAATTAAGTGTAATTTTTGTAAGATGTTGATTTTGAACATTCCGAAAAGGCAATTAAAATTCTCAAGATTTAATGTTTAAAATAATACGTTCTAGCACCTGACCCTTTTCTTCTTTCTACTGGTAACCGACAAGAATTTAACCGTGTTATCACTTCACCACCTTAACCTGGAGGATAAACTGTTTCACCTAAATACACGAGATGGCGGATTACCAATACCCAGCTTATCTCTTAATGAGTAAGGAGGTCTATTTCGTATCTATCTTACTCTCATCAGTAAAAATGGTCTCGTTCTATGATCTGGAAAGTTCAGTCAAGCGCATTATCGTGACACATAAGACCTATCCACCAACCTTAACACCATCAGCATCATACCAACATATAGAGGACACAGTGTAGGTACAACACTAATTATAAGGGTCATTATTGATTAAGATATGATAACATTACATACTCACAATACTAGAGGGCATAGAGTACATAACCATACATCACTAACATGAGTCAATACATAACTCGATATCGAAAGAGGCATCAATATATATAGCAATCTTAATAAAAGCAACTTGTCGTCCTGGGTATTATCACCATATTAGTTCATCACTAATCAATTATTGTCATAACTACATGTGGAAATCAGTGAAGATCGTCGGTTGATTCAACTTTGAGACTTTCTACGAGCCTGAGCATATCTAGAAACCTCTCACTCGGATGTTCTCCCCTAGATCGCTCTGTATGTCTGTGTGTATGTCTATTGACACGTATTTCATTATATGACCTAAAAGATTATCACCTTAGTCTAAGACTGACGTATCTTTAATCTTTCCTATATGTGGATCAAGAATGAAAATCATTTATCAGAAGTAAAACGTGAAGATCTCCTTTTTAGCTCATGTGGTCAGGTGGTAACAGTCTGCTTTACCACATTATTATGAGGGGTGTGGGTTCGAGAACCAAAGTTAGGTAATGAATAATTGCCAGGTAATGTTAATTATATATATATATATACAATAAAATTTAAAGTGCGTTTTTCACTTAAGCTACTAATATCATATTAATATAATATTATATTAATATTTATTATATTAATATTTTAAAATAATATAATTATAATATTATTATAATATATATATATATAATATTTAATATAATATATTAAATATATATTCATATATTATAATATTATATTATATATATATATGATAAATATAATATAATTATATATATTATTATATATATATAATTATATATATTAATATTGTATATATATGATATATTATTATATATATTAATTAATGATATATTACGTAACATTTATCTAGTTTTTATAATAATTATGTTACTATTCTTATGCAACTGTTCATTTTCCATTACACAAGAAATATGTATAAACTATCAACAATCATATATTATTTTATATTACTACAATGTATACATGTTTGATGATAACATTTTTTTATTATCACTATAATCTATAAAATTTGACAAGGTAACATTATTCCTGAACGTGAGACACATTCTTAAATCTAAATAATTATTAATTACTAATACTATAATATATTTTTATTTCACACTATCTTAAATTGGATTAGAATTTAAATAAGAAATAATCAAAATAATAAGCAATGTGCTTCATTATTGTAATAAGATTGAATGTTTCACTGTTAATTTTATATAGTATTAAGATACAAAATTTACTTACTTGAAATGAGTTTTTATGGTTTACTATCAGCAATTACTGATATCTTATAATCATCCTTGATAGTAGAATGATTATTCAGGGGGAGAAGATAGTTAACTTAACCTATTAATCCACATTAAATATTCCATAGTTAGACTCGTATTACACGGCACTTGAGAGAATTGGGTGTATAAAGTCAAAATGAGGAATATGGGAGGTAATAAATTAGAAGAAAGAAGAGAGTGTTTTACTATTATGACTTTTGAACAGTTATGAGTTAATTTATAAGAATGAGATATGCTTTGATAAGTTTCAGCTCATGTGAATTACAGTAAGACGTTGATTGACAAGTAAGTAAATTATACTAGTAGAATACTGTTAGTTAAAAGGAACGCGCTTAGAAGCTCACTTTTATAAATGAGGGAGAGATTAATTACAAACTAGAGAGTTCTGAAGAACTAGTTTTCACCATTGTGAATATTAGGTAGTGAGAGAAGAGTAGAATAGATGAGAGAGAAGTAGATAGAAGAGAGAAGAGAGAGAAGATGAAGTAAGAAGAGTAGAGAGAGAGAGTAGAGAGAGAGGAGAGATAGAGAGAGAGAGAGACTGAGAGAAAGGAGAGAGAGAGAGAGAGAAAAGTAAGAGTAAGTAGAAGAGACAAGAAGACAGTAATTATTGAGTTTATAATCGACTATATATATATTATATGTCAAGATATATATATGCGAAGCCATATAAACTCCTATAATACTAAGTGGCAGAAAGATATACTACACTTATTTTAAGTATGATACAGATGTAAGGAGTGTAGTTATGAAATAAGAAGTTCATAATTATTAGATAAAGGCAAGTACCTGAGAACACCCTAATATACACCCTTATATTATTTAGAAACTTATTAGTTTAAACTATATGTAAGAGACATACATATAATGTTGAAAAATAATTACTACTTCCAGAAAGGTCACGTGATACCTTTACCAATATAAAGATGCTATGTATGGACACATTATAACCTAAAAGTAAAAGGCACTAGTGAATCCCTTATAATCACCAAAAAAGGTACGTGGGATCCCAAAATAAAATAAGTATACTAACAACAAAAAACCCAACGATATAGAACATTAATGAAGGAATTATATAAGGTTTTATTTATAAAGTTTTTATTTGGAGTTCGGTATATTTCAAGAAAAATGATGTATTATAGCACAAGTATTTTATGCTTGTATAATATGGACTTTATATCAAATATGTTACCTATCAATAAACTATTAGTGACTTATAAATTAGAATCTGCCTCTATCGATTAAACTAATTAATTTCCACCCTACACACTATTAAATATGTTTAGTGTTTTTAAACTGAATTTTAATTCGTTATAGTTGGTAAATATAGATTGAATCGGATAAACTGAGTTTCTTAGAGTACACTAATTGAAAATAAAGCCTATTATTTTTACTATTATCACTATATACCAACTAGAAGATACAATATAAAGGATTACATGAGAGTCAATTTACTTATATATCATAGTCAACCCTTACTATTCTAAGTCCTTTAAAATAATTTTGTTAGTTAAGTAAGTTTATAGAGGGTAAGCCCTTTTATCCGTACTAGAAATATGGATTATATGATAATAGGATGATGAGGAATTTAATGAAAGAGTGGATATATAATAGTAAAAAGTGGTAAGGTTTATAATGAAGATAGATGATAAATGAAAGGATTAATGAAGAGTGGAATTAATGAAGATCGATCACAATGAGTTCTGATTTCAGAAGTTAATGAAGAGTGGATTTAATGAAAAGTGGAGTTAATGAAGAGTTGAGGAATTTAGTAATGAAGAGATAGTTAGGTAAATTATAAATGAAAGTGGAGTATTATGATTAGAGTGAGACTGTATTAAAATAGATCAGAGTGGAAGTTTAATGATATGTAGTATGAGTAAATTATTAATGAAAGTAGTGGTAGTTTTAAATGAGTAGATGGAGTTAATTGAAGAAGTATTTGATTTTAATGAGATAGAAGTGGAGATATATATATGATAGAAGTATATTATGTAGAGTTAATGATAGTAGTATATTGGGGTGGTTCCGAGTTTTATATTCTATATAATATTAATGAAAGTGGATATATGATAATAATATTTTGTTAGACAGATGATTGAAGTAATAATTCTTTAATAAAAATATTAATAAAAAAAATAAAAACTATACTAGAGTAGACTCTATACTACATTATTATAGGCAGCTATTTAAAGGATGTACGTTTGAGCCGTCCTTATCAAAGTAAATCATGCTTAGTTTTTGTAATTATATAATACGTTAATACTCATATATTATAATATATAGGAAATGAATATAAATATGAGAAAGAAGAAGGAGATTTATATATATGAGAAAATATTATATAGAAATCAAAGCTATTTATTGTGCCAGAACTTTAATTGGTAAATGTTTTATTTACGAATTATATATATTATATATATATTATATATAATATATATTAATATATATATATATATATATATATATATATATATACGATTAATTATATATATATATATATTATTAATATATATTATATATATATATATAATTATATATATTATATTAATATTATATATATATATATAAGGCACTTATATATATATATATTAATATATTATTATATAGTATATATATAATATATATATATAATTATAATATTATTGATAATATATTTATATATATATATATAATTATTATATATATCATATAATATATAATATTATTATATTATAATTAATATATATATTATAATATTATATTATATATTAATATATATATTATATAATTATTAATAAATATAATTAATATTAATATATTATATATTGTATTAGTGTTGTGTATGTGTTTAGGTGTGAGTTGTGTGTATATAATGTATAAGAATTTTAACATATAAAATATAATATAATATTATATTATTATAATATATATTTAATATATATTATATTAATATATATAATTATATATATATATACTATAATATATATTATATTAATTATATATCATTAAATTATATATAATATATTATATATATATTAATATAAATATATATATTATATTATATAATATATATATATATATATATAATAATATATTTAAATAATATATATATATATATATATATATATATATATATACTATATATATTTATATTTAAAATTATAATATATATATATAATATATTATAATATATATTAATAAATATTATATATTAATATAATTATATATAATATATATATATATTACACATATATTATTATATAATATATTCAATATAATATTATATTTTATAATATATGATAAATATAATATATATTAATATTATATTATATATAATATTATTAATATATATATAAATATATATATATATATAATATTAATATAATTATTATATATTATTATTAATAATATTATAATATATATATATATTATTATAATAGACATATTATAAGTGGTATAAAGAATTACTCTGTTTTAATAATATTTAAGGTTAGGTTTATTAACTTTAGCGTTAAGTTAGGATTTAGGTAGAGTATAGGTTTATGGAGTTATAAGTATTTAGGTATAGGTAGTATAGGTAAAGGTTAGGTATATGAGTAAGTATTACCCACCTACAAAAAATTTTAATGTAATTTACCATCTATAAACAATTTAATAATAAAAAAATAAACTGAATTTACAATTTATATATTATATATTGAATATTTTTCGCTCCTGGAGTCAAACACTTATATATATAATATAGCCATATTATTTATATTATAAATATAAATATATATATTATTATATATATATATATAGTATATATATATATATATAATTTATATATATATATAGAATAAATAATATTAATATATTTTGATATTAATTATTATATATTATATATATATATTAAATAATATTAAATATATATAATTAATATTATATTTATAATATTAATATATATTAAATTAATATTAGATATATATATATATTTAATATTAATACTATATATATATTTTTTCTATTTAGCAAATATATAAATATATATAATACATTCATATATTATATTAAATAATATATTAAATTATATATATATAATATTAATAATAAATATTAAATATATATTTATATATTAATAATATTTATTATATTATTTATTATATTATTAATATAGATATTATAATTAATAATTAATATATATTATATATATATATAATAATAATTAATATATATTTTATATATTAATTAATATATGTTAGTACTAGATATATCACAATAAAAATAAAATATTATATTATAATTATATATAATATATATAATATTATATAATATAATATATATATATTATATTAATATATTATATAATATAATATATATATATATACTATAATATATATATATATATTAATAAAATATATATATAATATAATATTAATTATATATATATATATATTATAATATATTATATATATAATATATATATTATTATATATATATACTATATATATTAATATATATATATAATATAATATATATGTAGTTAGTCCTCTATAAACTTTACTAAAACATAATTCCATATCTCAATAAAATAAATAAACTAACATTGACTATCACTAGGATAAATGGATATAACATTGAGCTTTATAGGAATATGTATCCATATTTTAGTGCGAAAAATAGTAAAAAAAAAATAAAAAAAAAAAAAAAAAAGAAGTAAAAGAAAAAAATAATATCTCAAAATATACAACAATAAGCTACGCCGAAAAGGAAGTATCATTTCTGCAAACCTCTCCGTTTTAGTGAATATCAGAGATGAGGAAAATGTAAAAATAATAAAAAAATTTAAAAAAATTTATTGTTAATAATTATAATTTGATATATATATTATAATGATTAGAGGGCCAATTTTAAGAGATAATTTTTAGTATTTTAGAGTTACCTTCACGTTATAAAATTTAAAATTTAGATATTTACTTTAATATTAAATTATTTATAGTTTATATTTTTTTTTTAAATTTAAATATTAATTTATATTCATACCACTAGGGTGATATATATATATATATTACCTTATGCACCGAATGGCAAGGAAGTCGGTAGGGGTCTCTCGGCTTATCCCGAGTAGTGAAACTAAAAACGGGGTAAGGACTAATTTACCCTATTACCCTCCGGGAGGGTCTCTTACGTGAACCCCCCGAGCTCTTTGGTATAAAATATTTGAGTGTTTACGCAGGGGGTTTCATTATATACCGTACCTTCTACCTTAATTACGGGGATATATTGTGAACGTATCCCCCCATATACTAGATTTTGTGTTTAACTCACGTCGAGTGATTACTTATCAGTATGTACCTCACTTCAAATTATTGCCTTGTAATTATATATAACTCTTTATACAAAATAATTAATAATATATATTATACTATGTCTCTCACAGCAATACTTCACCCTATATATATATATATATATATACCTATAATAAACTGGCAATCTTTATTTATTTTACGTTATATTTTTTTTTTTTTTATATTTACATTTTTACATACCCAAATTAACTACAAAGGATTTACACAAAAATATGTATTTATTCATATTTTTCCTACATTTATACTAGCTTTTGTAGTTTTTCGAGATTATGATATTGTTTTATTTATTATATTTTTATTACTATTATATTTTTATTTATAACAGTATTTCCTCGGTAAAATAGTTGTTACCAGGAATATACATTTATCTAATTTATCCTTTGGCAGCGAGTATATTTATCATGTTTTAATATAAGTTTTATTTTTGATAGAGATATGGATTTTAGTTGGAGCTTCATTCTAAGAAGGTACTGGCCTATATATATATTTTAACTATTATTATATAATTACTAATTATATGAACTAATAATATATATATATATATATATTAATATATATATATATAATATATATATTTTATAATATATATTAACTATATATATATATATATAAATTATTATATATTAGTTAATATATATTATATATATATAATATATATATAATATATATTATAGATTATATAATTATATATATATATAATATATATAATTTTATAATTATATAAATTAATATAATAATTATAATATATTTATATATATATATATATATATATAATATATATATAATATATAATAAAATATATATTATATATATATATTAATATTATAGTAATATATATATATATATTATATATATATATATTATATTATATATAATTAATAAATAATATATATATTATTTAGTTAAGCACTCCAATTATTTATAACTTTTGTAATAACATTATTTATATATATGTTCTACTTATCTAAGATATATTCACATGCAAATTAACATAATATCTAATAAATGAAATACTATATATATAACGCACTACGGATCATTATTATGGAATTATCTACTACTTCAGGTTACATGGAATAAAATCATTATCAATGAATCAATATTAGAAAAATTACAATTAAAAATAATAAATTCACTCAAGGATACTCTCTCTAAAACCTTATACCCGGCAGACAAAACACTACTAAAAGCGACTCGAATCTCTGATAACCAATTTTCGACCCGGAGACTAATATACGAAGAGATTCAGAGCAATGTGAAAAATCACTAACTGGTCAAATAGGGTTTCGATAATAACTTCATATATACGCACCTACCAGTAAGGAGTATCTACAACTAGAAGGATTTATTACTATTATTTACTTTTATATTAAATATTTATACTTAGTAATATAAATTAACCTACTATGAGTTCAACGTTGGGCTCTTGGGTTTTATCATGATTCGATTAATTATTGAGCACTCTCTACATATTTTTACCACAGACAGCATTCTCCCCTCTTTATTCATGATAGGTATTCGAATCCTCGTTTCGGCCCTACTCGAAGAGAGCACACGGAGAGACAAACATCCGATCCCTATATATCCATTTGGGTACACACCAGAAAAAAAAGATACTATCTTCACGATCAGGCAGAATCTCAGATACTCTTGCAATTCCACTCACTCCGTTTTACATGCAATAGAGACTAATATCACAAACAGTGAGCAGAAAAAGGAGAGATAAACTCTACAAATATTACACAAACAAAATCCTCAATCAGTCAACATCTAGAGGACAAAATCGAACCTCAAACAAAACGAACATTACTCAGCGAAGCGGAGATACACTGGGGAGCCATATTTCAAATTGAATCCCAGATATATTCTTATACATATTCATCACTATGATCAACAATTCTACCTTTCCAACAATCCTCACAGTCGATTCAAGGATTCATTGTCAGCATAGCAAACTTCACTCTGCATTCGCCAAAGGAGAATATCGTTCATCACTTTAATGTCTGTGAGATTATAGGATCCAACACATCTCTACGCCTGCGGATGCGCAAGACTCAATGCAACCTTGGCTGCGTTTTTTGCGCTGAAGCAAGGGCCCTTGCTATCCCGAGCCTCCAATATGCCTTTGGATTCCGTTTCGGGAGACTACTTAATATTGGTTACTGCGTGGACTTCTGGTCAGACATATCTATTATGTATGAAGGTTTTTCAAATAAAGGAGCCCTGAGAACCAAAGAAGGGCAACATTTCCCCTGATCTACATTGGTCTCATACCATCAGGAATATCTGTGGTATTGATTGGTATGGATTTCCTGAATTTCCATTCTGCATTTTAAGGGGAATGTGTTGGAAGATCAACTGCATGTGATGAATCAGAGATATAATTTGGAATATATCCACTATACGATACTTTGATTCCTTTTCGAATTTCACTATTAAATGGTATCTGTGACCTTACATTTCCATTTATATGTTAAAAAAATCTAAATAAAGAATCACTAAATCTTACAATGACAACTTCTGACTCTAACAATGTTCAAGCATGTTTCTCCGATATCAACTTGAATAAACACTTAACTAGTAATACGTAGCTCATTGGATCAATATATAATTCAAAATGATACTGTATTAATATAATCAGTCTACTAATATATACTGGATATTACCTTTTCCTATTAAGTGAAATTTAAATGTTACAGATATCACAATGTGCCTTAATTTTAACATTTGTGAAATTAAAATTTCAATATTGATTATCATTAACCAATATAATGAGTAAGAAATACATTTTTAATACATTTAATGCATTTAAAATTAGTATTTAGTATGTTAGTTATATTATACTAACGAGAATATTAACCAAATATAGCTTATAGAGTGTTTTAAAATATGCAATTTTATTAATTATTTCTTGTAATATTAATAACTATAAATTAGTATTATTTATATTTATTCACAAGTAGTGACGTATCTCACAAAGTATTAGATCGTAACGAGGTAATGTTAACCAGTTTTCAGCGCTGCAGGAGCTTGCGCAATAAAATAAAAATCAACTCTTTTCATGTTATATATATACTATTTTTGCCTTCAATTGTTTGTATGTCTACTTATGTCTTTCAAGAAAATCGTTATGTTATAATTATTGAAAGTAACTTATTAATAATTTAAATATTATTATTAGTATTTATATTATTATATATATATATATATATAATATATCATTATAAAAATATAACATAATAAACATAAAATTTCACACTCTACGTTTTTTAAGCTGAGAGGCAATTATTCATGCAATATACTCAATATATTAACTTTCTCCTGTAACAGTTTCAATTCGTACTTTGCAAGTAATTATGCGCGAGCAAAATTTTTAGCATATTCACATAAAGTGAAATACAATATAATAAACTACGTACCATTTAGAGAGAATATACTTTTTACAGTATCAGATAAGTCTATGATTCAAATCAATTTAACAAGAAATCAAAAGAATAAATTCATCAAAATAACTCCTCTAGAAAATCCTCTACTAGGAGTACATGGGAGAGAGCGAGTAAAGAACTGTCACAAGGAGAAAAGGTCTGAGCGTGAACTTTCCTCAATAAATATAAACTGAGAGAAATCTTATACTGAATTTTTACGCCTCAAAATCATCTAAACGAACGATACCAGAGGCTATAAAGATTTCGATAGATAACTAAACACTGCTAAAATCGGTTGCGACTGTATCATGACAAGTTGCAGCACTAAGCAGAGTCACGAGAGCAAACATCATTGCACACACGGATTTATCAATTTTTTTTACTTTCTTATTATTAATTTCGATTTTGAACATGTAGAGGATAGCTCTTATGTAAAGATCCTAATGAGTACATTATCTCATCATTCCAAATCAAGATTATGAGATATTTCACTTAATAAGATTATAACCAACCTCTTTATTTATACGGGTTTTCGAGCATTAAAACTCATAGTCACTCAACATGTAGCTAAAGTCCGACCCATAGCTTATCTATTCTCATACTGATATAGAATTATATAAACAATAATATAATATATATAATAAATAATTAACTTAGTATATAGGTATAAAATTGGCCAGTATATTTGTATTGCCCAACAAGAATGTAATATTGGGAAAATATTGTTGTATGACTGGCAGATACTATTATAAACAACTAGTCATTACTATTATACCTGTTATTTAGTTATTATAGTCACGACATGGAGTGCTATGTGGATCTACATTTTTTCAACTATCCATATATTTAAACCATATTTTACTGCTTATATACAAATCTTCATTTGGTAGTACTTATATACCACGAGAAATCTTCTCTTATGTAATAATAATATTTAGAATCAATTTCTTTTTATCTTCCTCAATTATATTTGATTTGAGCACAATTATATACACTAAAACACAGTAATCTGGATATTAAATGAGTAACAAATTGACATAGGAAAATATTTAAAAACACTTCATTCTTACCTAAATAGACATTATATAGATTATATATTTAAATCATCAAAAATAGTATTTAAATAATATAAACAAAATTAGTGAATGTGCGATAATATAAAGTACTGATTGTGATACGGAAATGTTAAAATTTGATTGATAGGAATTTACTTTACTTAGTGATATTTATTGGTTAATTTATTATTACTATATCTATAGAACAAGCGTAATTTATTTTACAAAATATACGTATTTATAAATAAATTTTTTTTAACCCGCTGACTTTTATCAACTAATAAGAATTCCTTATAAAATTTTATCTTACAAATTAGCTGGAATATTTATTACATATTTTACTTAATCTTGAATGGTTTGAAAAGTTTAGCATTTATATTTTAACTAAATAATATGGATACTCATTTAACACGAGATAGTATTTCCTTTAAACTTAGCTAGAGACGAAATTTAATTAAATTATTATATAAATATTATAATTTTAACATTCTGCACTTTATAGTTCTTTAACGGATATTGAATACTTAGAGAAAAATTTTTTAAGTGTCTATAGTAAATTTCGGTGGAGAGGAGGAGGATGCACATTTGAGCCACCCTGGCCCTCCACCCTCATAAATTTATTAACGTTACATACTAGAGTAATTATATTAATATTATAATATTTATATATATATATTATAAAATATAATAATATATATATTAATATATTACCTTATATTATATTTTAATTATATTATATATTATTATATATATATTTAATATTCCACAAAAAAATTTTTATTTTTTTATATATTTAGATCAAATATAACACTTATATATACCTATATATCTAATATTATAATACTGACAATTCAATAGATTTTAATACCTCTTACTTATCTATACTACAAATTTAACCTATAGCACTTTACTCAATTCTTCAATTTGAAATCATATCTTACTCAATGATTCGCATATTAGTGTAATTATACTGCACCTCATTATCCTGGTTAGCAATGTAACATACTAAACATATATACACACAATTAATCACACATACTAAGAACATATCAATATATCAGAACATACATATACAATACTATATCATACAGACATTACATATACATAGTCATACATCTAGCAATGCAGCCATAGGCAGAGGCATACAGTACCACACAATGCAAAGGTGTAGGTCATGAATAAGACATTGTGACTCTACTATACGATATGAATATTATTCTAAAAGTATAATCAAGTAACTATAGATTAATAATAATTTTTAGATCTTTAAATAAGAAATTTATCATAAAAGGATTCTCTTGTTTTTTTACGCAAATATTTATGATTCTAATTAGCCTCACGATGTATTGGATCTCGAGCGAGATTTCAGAGTAAATTTGTTTGCATAACTTATTACGCACACTATAATATTATACTACACTATTTCATATAATGAAAATCCTATATAAAATATTACTATATATAGTAATATATACATATTCACAATAGTAATATTGAGTCTTTACACTAGAAGTTAATACTATAAAATTATCGATAGACTCAGAAATTTATATAAAAATTTACTAAATTTTATGGTTAAAAGATAACTATTGAATAATTCACACATATAATTACTGATAGTTTATATATACGGAATATTTATCATTAATTATTCACTATATATGAAATATCGATCCTTCAATACTATATGTTGTAATTTTTTTATCTTATACCGACCTAAATACGAACAATAATATTTATATATCACTAGATAGTACCAAAAATTGATAGCTGCGGGGCAACACTGCTAGTAAGTCCATAAAGGTTAAAATCTAAGAGTAGTGAGTATTAATCACATACAATTTTATGGTTATCAAACTAAACAAAGTTATTGTGATTACGCATTCACATCATTAAGGGTACATTTAGAAAAGAGTAGAGGCGGTATAAACATACATAGCATTTAGACTTAGATAAATTAAGCAGTGAGACAACAAATAGGTATCTATAAATTAATAAAGTAAGTTATGGTACATCGGTACATTATTATTGAATAGCTTATCAAAATAAATTTAGAAATTTACGAATATTTAATATTAGCGTACTCAATTATTTAATGATATAGAGTCCTGCAACGAAAACAGTATAAAATTATATATAGTCATAAAGATCAACTTATTAAGTTTAACGGGGTGAGTACATACAAGATTGTTTAATAGAACCCTAAGTAAAAAAAGAGAGAATTGTATATATTATGAAAGTCACTGTAGTAAATAAGAAAAGCAGTTTATTACATAGCCTCTGGCAAGTATCAAGGGAAATAAAATGAATGTATAATGTACAACAATTTAAGACATTAAATAAAGGAGGC
>JABUQX010022836.1:45000-62764 GCA_015478945.1 Trachelipus rathkii
TAAGAAATTAGATTTGAAGTTAAGTAATAGCGTGCAATAATAGATTAAGGAGGCGTAAGGATCGGTAGAAAAGTGATTCAAATATACCGATCACTTAAAGAATTTAGCCTGGACTTGAACGTACAAGTTAAATGGATAGCGAAAGGTAGTAATAGCGTGGAATAGTCACCAAACGAATGAGAGTACTCGAGATAATAATATAAAATAAGGAAGAGTGGGTACTAAGGGAGTGTAGAGCTCGAAGAGATATTATACAGTCGGCAAAAGAAGCGCAATGATCGATAAATCTGATTGGAATCAAATTTTAACAGAGAGTATGTGTGATTCGACTGCCCATAGAATGGACTGTACCTGGCATGTGTACTAGAGGACTATTGTGTCATTTCACACAGAAGATGGTCAGAAAAGTTTCTCTGATGCGCGGTACGCAAAAATGGCACACTATGTGAGAAGAGAATGAAATTGAAGGATTATTCCAGCATCATCTATTAGCACATTTGCATTGTTAAACATTACTAGAATAAATAAGGAGAACGAAAGGGTAAGCATCTTTGTTGTCATAACTCTTTTGATGAAACTTACATGAAAATATGAGGTGAACAGCATTTTCAGTTTTAGTACTGTAGGAAGTCAACATGGTGTAATAGAGAAATAACAGTACAAGGATATCAGTTATAGGAAATCGGAGAACAAAGGATGAGTGCAACGCTTCTCATTCGTTAGAAGTAATTAGAAATCGTGAATGATAAAGGAATCCTAGACAATAAGAACAGGCTTATCTTGAAGCCAATCAAAGTACTATTTCAATTCCAGACGTCATGTGTGATGGAATTTAAAGTATCACTCATTATCCACCAATTCCCAATGAAAACAGGAGGTGTGAAAATTAATTATTTTACTACAATTTGGTTTGCGCTATTGCTTTAAAATAAATTAGAAAGAAAAATTTTAAAAAGTGGATGACGTATTAGTAATGTAGTGATGAAAATGTTGTAAAGTAGGGAATCAGTGAGTTTAAAAGCATGAAATTTTTGTTAACAATATTAAAATAAAGAGACCCGCTTCTAGATTATTAAACGTCGAGATAAAGAAAGATTGAGAGAGAAAATAAAATTTGAAAAGTTGCTAACATAACGACCGTACTTAAGCTTCACATAGAACGCCAATAAGTTAATGCTGAGAGAAGAAGTAGAGAACAGTAAATTCAGAAAGGCAGACATAAAAGAGAATGTTGAGAGGTAAGTAAAATTGAGATCTGAGCATGAATGCATACATGATAAGGTAGGAATCGCAATAACAAAAGAAGGGAAGAAGAAGCGCAAATTATTGTACACAAATCACAAAATCGAGAAAAATCGCGCTCGAAATATATTAGCCGTCACATCGCAGTAGATGACCTTTGCACTAATAGTTAAATTATATAGTGGGATATTGGTTAAGATAGACTGTACTTACGGGTACCACTCCAGATGTATTTCTCAGTGTCAACAATTGTTCGATGTTGCTTATATGGTTGATTGTGGACTTCTGTGAGTGCGAGACGATGAGTAGGTGAGTCCATGTACATCTGAATGCTGATATCATTATTCCATTATTATCTCGAACTTTAAGAAAGGGTTTTCCTGGCATGATAATTCTTCCAAATCGTAAGTTGACATGTTCTATGAAGGGCTCGTCCACTGATAATTCTACAACTAAATGTTTCATATGTTTTGTCTCATTTACATTGATGAGCTAACGCTATAACTTGTGAGCAATAACTCAGAATATAGATTCGTTCTGGGACTGACCTTGGATAGTTAGAGTATCCAGCTAAAATGGAACCATTATCCTCACTCGTTAAGATGTTTACTGCTCCCTTAGCACCAAGATTCTTAGTGCTAGTTAGGGTTAAAGAAAGCTCGCTTCTTCCATTTCTGCGAGAGCAACAAGAAAGAGCCCTTTGGAGAACAGAAGAGATACTGCAGGTAGCAATAGTTTGACTCCGCGCACTGTAACTCGATTTGCTGTAATAGTCTGACGCCAATTATTGCTTTTGGAGATGAACCCAAGAATAATTCATCTTTCCTTAACTTTCAATTCTTCTCCTTCCCTGTTTAAACTCTCTCTCTCTCTCTCTAATCTCTCTCTCTATCGTCTCTCTCTCTCTCTCTCTCTCTCTCTCTCGAGTCTCTCTCTCTCTCTCTCTCTCTCTCTCTCTCTCTCTCTCCTCTCTCTCTCTTCTCTCTCTCTCTCTCTCTCTCTCTCTCTCTCTCTCTCTCTCTCTCTCTTTTCTATCATTTCAAGTCTTCCGCAGGAACGGCCACCACTTTCGGTGTTCGGTGAGATGTTTTTAGTACCCAGGTCCATAACTGGTCGGGTGAGAGAATATGAGTGTGTTCTCCTCCTTGGACTTAACTTCGTCTTACTTGGATGGTGAAAATGAGTACATCCCCCTCCTTGAGTAGGACTCTGCTCGTGAGTGGTGGTGTAAGTGGTGTATAAAAAAATGGTCCGACTTACGGTCGTACTTTTTAATTTCCATAGGATATTATTGCTTGGCACATAGAAAGTTCTTTACAGAGTCTGGCAACAATGGTTTCCATTATTTGCATCCAAATTCCGCTCTTTCAGCTTCTATCTTTCTCTCTGGGGCCTTTTCTTTAAAATCTTTAATAGTATATAATAGCTCTATAGCAGATTCTTTAGGTTCACCGTTTTATCCTTTAAATCTAATAAATAGTGGTTTCCTCAGGGTTCTCTTTATCACCAACCCTTTTTTTTTACTTTTCATTAATGATCTATTTGTCAATTCGTCTCCTATCATAAACTCTTACACCGACGACTCTACCTTCATTATAGTTTTTTTTTTAGTTTAAAAGAAAATCCACTCAGCAAATTAATTAATTAGATTAAATTAAATTAGTTAATAATAATTAATTCTAGAAGGATGCAGAAAATCTATTTCTTATAGAGATTGGAAGTATCTATTAATGTATAGAAAATATGCTGTTTTCAAAGCTTCCAAAATACAGTCATCGTCTACCGACTTAACATAATCTTCTAAACAACAATTACATTTTCTTCGAAAACACAAACACAAACTTTCTCTGGTTTATTACGTTTCTTTTGTTTCCTTTATTCTCATGAACCTTTCTTGGATGGTCAGTATGTCTTTCTTCTAAGAACTCGCTAAACTCTCGCTAAGAGGTTTGGCATCTGAGGCCCGCCTTCGAATACTTCTCATCACCCTCTTCTCGTTCTTTATGGCGAGTGGATAGTTTACCTACGATTTAAAGAGCTTATGAGTCGCGTCTTATAAACACAGTCTCACTCAATCATCTTCACTGTATATTTCACTTACCCCATACTTAACCGCTATGCTTAATCTCTCATGTACTCTTACTTCCATTTATTTCAGATAATTCTTTTTTCCTTTTATTCTTCCACAAACCTTCGATTTGTACATATATTCGTTTATCGTCGGCCAGCTAATTTAACTTGTGAATTTTAATTTTCAACCAGATATATATATATATATATTATATTAATATATTATATATATACTATATATATATATATATTATAATATATATATATTATATATTATATATATATATATAATATTATATAGGGGCTTTTACGGTTTGAGGAATCTATTTGTTTATATTTTTTATTTTATTTACTAGAAATATGAAATAATGTATTAATATTAATTTTTAGTGGTAAATAAGCAATTTTTTTTAAAGATGAAAATGAAATGAATATGACGCCTCCAAATTTCATATTTACAACATTTGTCTACGGGCTAATTATCAATTCTAGCGACACTAGCCGACTTTCACCGATTTTCATGAAGCTTGCAAAAATGATGATTCGATGATCTGTAAAGAAGAAAAAAACAAGCAAAAAACATTAAACGAATGCTCGAAGAATAAGCCCTGAAAAAGTTATGAAGTCTCAAAGACTTTTATTTACACATGTAAAGTTAAATCACACTGCGATATGCTTCTTTTTTTTATTAAATCGATTTTTAATAGACATGATGTTGAAGCAAATTTTATAATTTCTGGCCACTATTGAATGATCTCAATTTATGATTTATTAGCTCGGAAATTCAAAGATGTTTGTGAGAATGTGAAATCCCAGTGAGTTATAGAACTTTATATATGAAAGGAGTGTGTAAATAAATTATCTAAGTAAAATAACCGACTTCCTATAACATAAGAGGTCCTATATATATTCTATATATATATATTATATATAATATATATATATATATATATATATATATATATATATATTATTTATATATCATATATGAAAAAAATATTATATAAAAAGTGTTTCCTACGATCTATTATATATATAGATATATATATATATATATTTATATATATATATATATATATATATTATATATATATATATATATATATATATATTTATATATTTCCCAATGTCAAGGAGGGAACTTTCTCTAGGTAATTTGCTACCTAGGATCGGACTGGGGATGAACCCGGGCCCTTGACATGCGACTCTGTCGCTTTACCAATTGGTACCGACGGTGGCGGCATATATATATATATATATATATATATATTATTAATATATTATATATATAATATATATATAATATATATATTTACATACAGATATATATATTTTAATAAATATTAATTAAAAAGAATTGCATATTAATCTATGACTTCATAATAATAGATCTCTAAATATTATTACATACATTGATGATAATTTTCCACTAAATATAGGTGTGTTTGTACGAGCCAGTGTGTTAAGTGACAATTATCCACAGACTATAAGCATGTGTGTAGCAATTAGTGTGTGTAGTGCGTGTGCTTGTAGTGTGTCATGTGTAGTGAGAGTGTCTACTGTGTGTAATGTGTGTGTGTAAAATGTATGATGTATAACGTGTAGTATGTGCAATGTGAGTGTGTGTCGAATGTATGGCGTATAATGTGTAGTATGTGCAATGCGAATTTTTAGTGTGTGTGTGTTTGAATTTTGAGTGCAATTGATTTATGAGTATTGATACTGTTCCTTTGTTTATATATCCCTTTAACAATTATATATATTTTTCAACTATAGCTTTTGATATGAGCTTGGTATTTCTCACGTTTTTGTATCCTAATACTATTATATCCATGAGGTATAACAGATTAGTATAATATCTATGCCTCACTATATGTTCTTTGTTCAGATTGCGTATATATAGTATTTAATATAAGGTGCTTAAGGTATAATTAAGAAGTAATTTTATACCAGCCAATGTTATTAGTTGTGAACATTTAGCAAAGCGATTAATTATTGATCGCAGACCGGTATTTGTGTTTGATGTTAAGTAATTTTCTATATAATAGTGGACTTAATAATATATAATATATATAAATAAATTATATTAAATAATTTAATAATAATAATACACTATAGTATATTCTTATTTATAAGATTTATATAGTTATTTATCAACAACAGGATCACAGTAGTTTGATTCACTTCAATCGTAAATTAGTATTCCCATTTAAACAAGTATAGATCACATCGTTAGCAGCAACATTAGCAAAACGGAGTCAAAAACTGCCATGCTTAAGTATCCTAATTGACTTTTCAATGTAAATTAACTTGCGGCATTTTATGCTTGTTCGTTAGTTTAATACGTGCGGTTTTTATACTCTTTTAATCGTAGACTGTGTTGTCAGATAAATGCACCATGCATAGTGGATCAGGGAGTGGTACCAAGATAATATAATACTTTACATACAATTACACCTGTTAAATAAGTATATTTTAGGATATTTATTAAAAAATTAACTAATGTCACGGAAAGAAATGTATTTTCATCGGTTTCAATGATATATATCAATAACTGGGTGTTCTATTTATAACTTGCGTATTATAATTAAATTTAACATGACAAGTGCACTCTCGATAGCTAATTGTATGTTTTATTCTTTAAGAGAAGGCACGTATACCATTCAAGAATGGTCGGTGGAACTGTCATCGAGAAATTGTTAAATAAGATTATACAAATAGACAAGAAGTGTCTGTAATCATAAAAGGAGATTTGTTGAGCTTGATTTTAGACAAAAAGAAAAAGATTTGGATAGATAGTCCTATAGATCATTGTTCTCATACTGGTTGGGCATCGTCGGGTGTGTCTATCAAAAAATAGAGGAATAAGTTATATGTACGGAAAACAGGCTTATAATGATTATAATCAAGGAATGTTTATCCAGTTTTATTTATATTCAAGTTAATTCTGTATCTAAAATTAAATAGTAATATTCTCTGTACAGGCATCCAATAATCATCTGTATAAAGAACATTTATATTAATAATTATATATAACGATAGATATATGTTGAACTAGCTACTAGTAATGGTAATACGATAAGATAGATATTATTTATGCTAAATGATTTGTATATTAATGTATAGTTAGTAGTGATAATTATTTATTAATATATATGATGCTTATACGTATATATTATAATTATATCGATTAGATATATAATAAGTAATGATGTTAAGGTATTTTTGAGTATATAATGTGTGGTGTGTAGTATGTTAGGTATATGTGTGGTAATGATTGTATTAGTATATTAGTGTTTGAGGTATAGTGGTGTATTATATGATATGTGGGTGGGAATTTTGCTTTAAAGGATGTAACCGATATAACTAATCGAAACGAGCTATGTAAATTGTTGCTGCGATTTTTTTAATGGGTTTTTATCATCTAGGTTGCAAATGCACAGTTTTTTCTTTTTTTTAAAACTAAAGGAATACCTAAATTAGATCCGCCAAGATTAAGAGTCAGGGTCCGCGACCTCAGCCGGGGGACGACGGGGGGACTCTTCGAGTCCCCCTCTGTCTGCACGTCGCTCGAGCCCTATAATTAAAATAAATAGAGTATAAAGGAATTAAAAAAATTCACATCTGAAAGATTACACTGATATGTTAAAGAGAAGAGGTGGCAACTTTTCTCTCTTCTATTGAGTTAAGTTAGCGTCTACAGTGCTGGTAGAGTAGGATCAGCATATTTCCTCTATGTAACATATTATGTAACAAAAATTAACAAAAAATTATTATTTCATGGTAAGATATTAGATATTGTATTATACTAGAACTATATAATATAGGTATATAATACTATTTAAGTATATATTATATATAATAGAGTTATAAATATATATATATATTAATATATTATATATATATATATATGATTATATAATATGGTCAATATATCCTATAATAGTGGGACCACTTTCCCTTTTAAAAAGTGATGTATATCTATAAAAATGTTTACATATGAAAATATCGCTGAAAGGCCTAATGTCCAACCATACTCTGTTGACGTTTAACGAACCCAATTAAAGAAGAGAAAAGTTGCCACATGTATGCTTTTAATATCACGTATGTTTTTAACTTAAAAATTTTGTTTCACTGTTTTTATTTATTTTTAGTACTTAAGCTCGAGCCGACGGTGTGGCAGAGGGGGGGAGACGTCCTCCCTGTTCGTCCGCGCTGAGTTTGCCGAGAGACCGCTGACTCTTTGACACTGGGCATTTAAATCTAATTGGGGTAATTCCTTGTAGTTGTTAAAAAATTTAAAAAAAACGTAGTCGTGGTCATCCTTAGTCACTTGGCTATACAAACGCACCTTGTAAATAAGATACATTAAAGAGTCGATTTTACGATAGCTCTGTCAGTTATCAGGTCTGGTTAAACGCATCCTTTTAAACGGTAAAGTTTCTTATTGACTAATATATATACGTTATTGATATATACTAATAATTACATTATATACTATGTGAATACCGTACTGTGTATCATATTTTCTTCATATTTCTATAGCTTCTCCTTTTGGTACAATGATATATAGTGTAATATATTGAAAGTACATCTATATTGATATATACTATAATTATATCTTTATAAAATTAATTAATAAATAATATAATATTAAGTATATATATATATAATAATAATATATAAAATTATAATTAATTATAATATATATAAATAAATCTTATAATATATATTATGATATAATTATAATAAATATAACTACTAATATCAAAATATTAATATATAAAATTCTTAATTAATATAATATAGTATAATATAAAATATATATTACTAAATATAAATATATTATCTATAAATTTGATATATATTATGTATAAATAAATATCTAATAATTTATATATTAAGTACTATAATAATTTATACATGAGAATAATATCGGAGTTTTATAGTTCTGACGAGTAAAGGAGGGATTGGCGGATCGGCGAGGTATCAAAACTTTCAATTTGCTGTTTGCTTTTGTGGAGTCGTATAAAATGTATTGAGACTATATATGGTGAGATAACTAGGTCCTTAGATGATCTATTCGGTATAAACTATGCTAGGCGAGGAAAATAATATACTTGAGAGGAAGAAAAAAAGTGTTGATAAGAATGCAGAGATCAGGTTAAAGTATGTTTGGTTGTTGTTGGTGTGTATAGGAAGAGGCAGTAATAACGGTTTAGCTATATTTGTTTGACAGTGTTGCCAGATGAAATAAGTTAATATAAATAAATTTTGAAATTAGATACATAATAAAACTCACAGGGGCAAAAAATCAAATGTTACAAACTATTCTTTTGTATGTTTTATTTATTTATTTATATTTAAGAAGTTTTAGAGTAGTTGATCCATAGAATTATCCAAAGCAAAAGCTTGTGGGGTTCATCCATTTATCTGAAGATTAGATAATAGATTATTGGGACATTATTGGGACAATCATTGGGGCATTCAGTTAGTTTACTTCAACCTCCATATTGATGCATTTGATTTTTTATGAGTATCCGATATTATATATAGTGAACTATTATGAGTCATTAACATTAGTTTGGGGCGGATATTGTCACTACAATATCCACATGCTTAGATATCTGTATCTTTGTCAGCATCCATAATCGCGGATACTGATGCAGATTTTTTTGCGGATAGCGGATAGTTATTCCAATTTTAGGGCACAATAATTGAACTAAATGTTTCTACAAACCTTCTCTGTTACGCAAGATGTTCAGCCATTGGAATACGTTAAGATGTTCTACTCATGCTTGAGAGGAGGGGAATAAATTAAGGAAGGCTGTCTGCCTCTACGCTGCGAGCACACGGGTGCTATACGCGTTACAGGTGGTATTACACCTCGGGGATATTTTAAAGTAATTGTATTTACTCTCTAACTGTTTGAAGGAGGAGTGCAGACGGATCCGTCTATGCTTGCAACGGAGATATAGTCTGTGATAAATAATGCCATTAAAATTGTAAGGAATTTTCGCAGATTGACAGAAGTATCGTCCTCATTGCTGGAGTATAGATAATAAATTTCAAATCTGCGAATACGAGGACGCATTGTTGCAATGAAGACTTTCTGGCATCCTGATACAGTTTAATAGCCAAATTTCTTGAACTATCGATGTTACAGATGGGTAGAAGATTTATTTGGAGGTAAGGCTTTTTAGAAATGAGCTAAATATGAGGCAGAAATTCACTGCAGCTCAATAAATAAGAAAAAGATACAGAAACAAACACACATTTAGCATCGTTAGCGGAACCATTTCTGAATCCATGAACGTTCCTTGCTCTAGCAGCGAAAAGTCTTGTTCCGAGGTGTTAAAAGACACTGTCATGGATCGAGAGATTATCAAAGCGGTACAATTCTGGAGATCGGATAAGATCCATTGTTTGCTGGCGTGAGTAATTGCAAAAGTTTTCCACATCTGCCAGAAACCTCGCCGGGAATACTTAAAGCATACCCTTTAGACAAGTTAGCTTAGTGAGCGGCTTTTCAGCGGTGAAGATCTCATTTGCGAAGAAGAGGAGAGCAAACTCCGCCTTAGAAAGGGCTAGAAGTCTTTTAGTTTTGAACGCATAAATTTGAGAATTATTTTATTTTCAGAGTATTTATAAATAAGATATAACCATTTTCCAATGCGTCGGAGCTGGGGGAAAGAGATTCCTTGAAGCTGGATAAAGATCCATGGTTTGATGGCGTGAATTAATTGCAAAAGTTTTCACACTTTGCAGAAAACTCGCAGGGAATACTTAAGCCGATCGTTCTTCTAACAGTGGTAGTTAGTGAGCGTCCTTTTCACGGTGCAGATCTCATTTACGCAAGAAAAGAGAAGAAACTCTCCCTTGAAAGGGCTCAGAAGCGTTTGTTTTTGAAGCATAATTGAGAAATTGATTTATTTCAAGTATTACTATATAGAATATAAAGACCATTGTCCATGCGCGAGGTGGGGAAAAAGTTGGTGGGGTGCAAAAGAGTGAGTTCCACGTTCCGCAATCTAGTAACACAGGTATATAGATATAGTAGTATATAGTATATAGTATATTATATATATTATATATATATATTATATTAATTATAATATATATATATATATAATATATATGTATAATTATATATATATATATAAATAGTATATATATATATATATACATATATATATATATAATATAATATATTATCATAAGTATATATATATATTATATATATATATATATAATATATATATAAATTTTATATACCTTTTTATTTTAAATAAGAAATTAAACGATATAAAATAGGTAAGCATATAGCTAGGATATATATATATATATATATATATAGTAATTATATATATATTATATATATATATACTATATAATATATATATATATATATAGTAATTATATATACTATATATAATAACTATATATATATATAGTATATCATACTATCATATATATATCATATTTAGTATATATATATATATCAATTATATAGATATATAGGTGAAACTAAAGAAGTTTACCCGATGATATCTCGAAGAACTAGATTAAGGGTACAAGAAAACTAGATAACGATATATGGAACAGCGATGAAATTTGTCTGGAAAATGAAAAAAAAAATTTTTTAATTTTTTTTTAATTTTTTTTTTTTATCTCCAACACGATAGGAGTACAAGAAAACTAATACATATTTAGAATCAGCGTATAAGACCAAATTGTATTAAAAAAGATTTTTTTTAACTAAAGAATACCCCAGGGGTAACCGCAAAGATGCAAGAGTCGGGGTTCTCGCTCTCTGGGGAGCGAACGGGTAGTGATTATTTCCCCCTCCGGGGCGGGTCTCCGGAACCCCCGCCTTTTGGTATTTGGGTGGTCGCGGGGTTCCTGACCCTCTCCTACGGGGAATGGAAAACGTCCCCCCCCTCTGTCCCAACGTCGGCTCGAGCCCTCTAAAGAAAAAAAAGCTGATTCCTATATATGTTATTAGTTTTCTTCTACCTATCGTAGTTTGGAGATATAAAAAAATAAAAAAAAGTAAAAATTTTTTTTTTTCATTTATCCATCTTTAATATTTTTTATACGCTGATTCCATATATGTTATCAGTTTTCCTTGTACTTATCTTAGTTTTCGAGATATCATGCGGTAACTTCTTTAGTTTTTATATATATATAATACTAATATATACATAATATATATATATAATATATATTATAATATATATATATAATATATTATATCTATAGTTAATATATATAATATATAATATAATATAGTATATATATATATATTATATATATATATATATATATGAAGACTTGTGCTAAGATTCTAAAACTTAATTATCCGCCCCCCCAATCCGCATCCGCAAATCCGCGGATAGTGATTTTTTACTATCCGCATCCGCATCCGCGATAAGTAAAAATCACTATCCGCTCCACCTCTAATATATATAAATAGATATAATATTATATTATATTATAAATATATATATATTATAATAATAATCTATATATATTAATAATATATAATATATACTTATCTATATACTATATAGGACCTTAGACCTCTAATAAGGCGTTTTGAATTTTTTTTTTTCATATATTTCGATTATATGATCCAACAATGAATTTAAGTGTGACGGACATGATTCAAAATATATAGGCCCTGTTAGTTTACTTTTGATTCCCAATTTTAATTTTTTTTTTTACCTAAATAGGAATACCCATGGTAATCCGCAAAGTGTGGACGATCGGGTCTCTCGACATTTCGGGGAACGACGGGGTAGGAGCAATTTCCCCCCCTCCGGGGAGGTCCTCCGGAACCCCCGCTCTTTGTATTTGGGTGTTTACAGGGGTTCCCGACCCTCTCGCTTTACGCGGCTACGCGAAAACGTCCCCCGCACGGTTCTCGCCGTCTGCTCGAGACACTAATCAATTTGGTTAGTTCGTTTATTTTATTTTCGTGTATCACATTTGATAAGCTTCAATATGCTAACGTTTCCCAATTACGATTCTGGGTTGTGGCGAGAGGGTCATAGGCTTGTCAAGATATTTCCAATCATTGTCTTTTTTTTTATATTAAATGTAGATAATGGTTTATATGCTGATTCCAAATAGTCTTAATTGGTTTCTGTCAGTATCGGAGCTTCCGAGTATTATATTTCGATTTTTGTTTAATATAATGGTGATTTTTAAAAATTATTTAAAATATTCTAACTTTTGAATCATGTCGTCCCCACTTAAATTCATTATTTGTATCATATACCAATGCATATGTAATAAAAAAATAAAAAAATCAACAACTGACGGCGTCGTAAAACATAACAGGGCTAATATATATATATGATATATATTTATATTATATATCTATTATATATATATTATATATATATATATATATTATATATATAGTATATATTATAGAAAAATCATATATATCTAATAATATATATTATATATTAGATAGATATTATTATAAAAGTTATGAGTCAGAGTTTGTCAGAAAAGAAAGTTATTCTTCGGAAACCTGAGGTGCTCAATGCAAAAAGTAGAGCGTTTTGGGTAATTTGAGAATTCAATTCGGCCTTTATTTGAAACTAGATAAGTCTATTAATATATTCGTTGTATTAGGCTCCGAGCAGTAACAATTTCCACTGTTAATGATCTCGTGCTGAATACAAGTTAATATTCAATATATTCTTTAGTCAGATACGTTCTGTGATGGTGCATATTTAAATTTAACATTCTGGAAAGCTATAAACGGGTAAACTACTTCGTTTTGAGCTTGGAAAAAATCAAGGTAAAATATTAAAGCTTAAAACTTAATCGCCTAGTTGTAATATCCCACATTTTAACTAACATTTTAGTGATAGTGAATTGAACCTAAAGGCTTTCAAGAAGTATTACTCTCTTAATGTTCTAAGACTTGCAGTGCCCATTATTCTAAACTAGTTGTTATGCACTTTGGCCATAGTATTTCAATTCTTTTAGAATTGTCCGTTCAAGTTTTAATTCTGAAGCTTCTATATATCTGATGATGCGATACTGCCTGGTCTTTAAATTCTGATGGCCGTAATATGCTGATGCTATTCAATAAAAGATGTAATATTTACAATTATATTTCATCTGAGAAAGTTTTTCTGTCTTATCAGAATTTATATTTCGTAGTCTGTAAACTACTGGCGTTTAAAGTTAAATATTTAGTATTTCGTAATGTTGGTAACTCACTCATGGCGGTAAAGTTCACTTGCCTATGTGAATTTTTTCGTTACTGTCATTTAGTTCTATTTTGGTGTGTGACGCAAAGTTGCTTTTCACATATTGCTGGGAAAAGAAGAAAATATGTTTCATTAAAAAGGTGTCCTTGTACTAAAACTGATAAGTCTTGTAAAGCATCGTATCACATTATATAGTTTCCTCAGAATACGTAATCTTGTGCGTTGAAATAGATTTGCATCGAAATCAATAATATAATTCTGCAGAGTTACCATAAATTAAAGACTTATTTTCAATGTAAGGGTGTATGGATGTTATTATATATACTACTATAGTATATATTATATTATACTTATATATTATCTATATAGGTAATATATCTATACGTGGGGTAGTTATTTGCTATATACTATATACGTATATACACTATAGAAGTAATATATACTACATATAGTTTCTATTAGGCTATATATATTATGTAGTTGTTATATACTCTAGGGTATATAAATTACATAATGGGGGTTCTGTGTTTTTTTGTCGTCTTGTTGGTATAGAGTCACGAGCCATATAATTTCGGCGCTGCGTTGAGGGAAGAAGTAGTCGGTCCTCTTTAATTTTGTAGTATTGGGGTTTAGTTATCTGCTGTCCAGTAATATTTATATAGTCTCTGGCTTGTTTCAATAACTCGAGGACTTTCTCTCCTTCAATAATCTATAAATATTTTGCGTTAATCAATAATCATATAGTATTAATAACTTAGTATTCTATAGCGTATACATAGGTAGGTATGATATTACTTATTATATATATTGATAAAGTAGTATATAGTCTAATTAATTTGTACTATATATATAAGATGGGGTAATATTCAGGAGTTAGGATTTACCATAATTATATAGTTAAGTTTATATATATATACTATCAGCTTAATTAAGTTATAAATAGTTATTATTTTTAGTGGGAATATGGAATGTCCGTGCAATTTGTATCTTGCGGTAATTATTATTTTGGTATTTGTTGGTATTTTATTGTTCCTACATCGCAATCATTTTTGCGCGCCATATAAATCTGTAGTGGTGGTAATGAGCGTGCGTTTTGCTCATATAAGATGTAGCGAGTTTTTTTTTGCGTTTGTTGTTTTTTGGCGTGTTCTTAGCTTTGGTTTTTTCAGAATATTTCATGGTTTACAAAAATGTCTCTTTCGAGATGATCACTCAGAAAATGTGTCTGAGTCGTAGGCACAGTGTCAGTGGGAAATTATGGAGGACGGGGCACAATAAACGGACTCCATCGTCTCAGCTAGAATTAGTCGACCTCAACGAAGGAGGTAAGTTCAAAACTGTCCCAGTTAAGAGATCTGAAGCTGTGATTAAAAAGGAAAAATCACGGCTCCTTTTAAAATCTTCTCGATCTTTTCTGCCACTGGAAAAGCCAGGCAAGGGATAATTCACAGTCGTTTCCGAAAAACGAAGGAGAATTAAATCAAAATTGGCGCGGAAGCTAAGAAACTTTGATGCTCGGATCGAAAAGAAAGTCATTTCACAAGTCTTCCATTCTTCCAGTATGAAAACTCGTTCATTTGGACGAGGAAATTGTGAATGGCGGTACAGGTTATGTCATACCTCAGAATGAAAATGTATTCTGGGCGTTATGACACGGGCTTTTAGTTCTCCGATCTTCTTCTCCTCTGCTCCTCCTGCAACGCTATCAAGAGGCCTTCTTGAAAGACGGAATATCACGTCAGAGAGATGTCAGAATAATCTGAGTCAAAAATATTTTCATTGCAGTCAAAACAGGAAGTAAAGAAATACGACCTGCAATAAGAATGTCAGAAGAGAGGTGCAGGGGTGAGGCGGGGCGGGCATTCTTCTCGCGCTGTGTTATTCTGCGCGTCAAAGGGGGAGGGCAGAAAAGGACATTTCTACGCTGGCATAAAATTGCAGTATTTGGTTAAAATCATTGTTTTATCTAGGCAATGCGCTAGGAGATATTGTGCATGCTTAACGGGGAGAGATCTGACTCGCAATTTGAAGTTCGCTTTCGAAATAGTTAAAAGAGGCCTTGTGGAGCTTAGAAGAATCATAGATAATGCTTAAAGTCTCTGTTTCATAAATCGAGTCTTGGCGCCTATGTATAGAGAAGTAATCCTGAGACATAGCTCGTCATATTCCTGTCTGAAGAAGAGCATAGAGTCATGAGCTCAAGGAGTTGGGACTCGATTTGTCTTTGAAGAGCCTTCGACGGGCGGTAAGGACCATGTGGAGTGCATCGACGAAGGGCGTGGAGCAAAACTTCCAACTGGCTTCTTCGTGGAGCGCAATTAGATCACAGCAGGAATGAATGATCTTGCGTGTAATCGATAATGCTTAGAGCATTACAGTAAATAATCAAGTCTATGATGAAGGGAGGGAGAAAAGAGTAAATGCGCCCTAAAAAGGATTGAGCGTAATGCGTGCTCCTTTGTGAGTCATGAAAAACGGCTAATCGTCAGCTTTTAAACTGGCTCCTGCTATTAAGGAGGATAGGTATAAAATCTTGTCGTCAGAAGGACGAACATAAACCTGAACGAGCAAAAGAGTGGAGATTTAAGAAATCTGCTAGAATCATTATTTCAGAAAATGTTTAAATTTCCGAGACAGAATATCAATGCGCATTGATTTCTTGTGAATATTTCTTCTCCTGAAAGGCAGGAGAGACTCCGCTGTAATGACTTCGCATTTGTTGCTTGCAGTGCTCAAGCAGCAAATGCATTGTTCGCTAATAAGTGTCCTGCAAGAGGTTAAATTGCTGGATATAGTGTACCGTCCAGCGGCCAGACTGTGACAAAATCACACATAACTTGCTCTAGTTGCTTTTTCAATTAGGTAAAAACGTGTCCGGTGTTTTTCGGAAATAGTCGTTCCGTCAACATATCAGTCGCGAATGAGGAAAGTGGTCAAGCGCAGTGGCTTCTTCAAGATCATTCTGTCATGAAATGACACAGGTACAACCTCATCCGTGGGTCAAAATATTCTGGCCATCCTCTCACTTAACATCAAGAAGGGCAATAAATAGTCCCTGTACGGCGTGCTACTCGATTTCGGTAGTCAGTCCAAACGTATTTTCATAGGAGATTTCTTAAAAATGGGAGTCAAGTGAAAATAATGCTCCTAAGCATGCAGAGCGCATAAAAACATTTTGGGAGAGGAGAATTAAGCTAATACGGTCTTTAAATTAAGAGATGTGCATGTGGTGATGGGAAATTAGTTCAGTTCTAAGCCTACCGCTGTACAGTATCTGGATCCGGAGATTGGATACGCTTGTTTATGTAAAAGGCTGACGGAGGCCTATGAAAAGATTGCACACAGAGAATGGATTCAAGGTGGCAGAATGAGTACACGTATCATAATAATCATGGATTGGACGCGGGTCTTGTGCCAAAGAGGTGCATAGGCTGCTGGTGCCATGCGATGCTCTTTCTTTCGTATAAGCATTTTAAAAACGTAAAATGCATTTCGGGCAGGCCCTGAAACTTGTCCTAGGGCAGTGCCTGTTCCGGTGCGTAACACATCTTTTTGTGCACCTTCCAAACTGAAAAAATATTTGGAAGAAATTCTTCGCCGAAAGCTGTCGGAAAAGAGAAGAATGTGCCGAGCATCCCCAATACCTTCAAGTATTCCAAGATGCTGTCAGGTAAGTGCCCGGAACATGTAAGTCCATACCTTGTAGGTGGAACCGGAACCTCGATACTTCAAGACCCACTCTTACATAGCCACAGCGCTGAGTCTGAATGTTGGACCCCTTGGGCCTGGAGAACCTCTATAGAATTAGAGTCTTTGGGTAATCAATGAGCGAGCGGCAGCGCAGGGTGCCATGACGAAATGATTTCTGGCAATAAGATTCCCAAACGAAGGGATAGAGTTCCGAGACGGAAGGTACCAGGTGGAACTTCCGTGGTTTCAAGAATTATTTGAGCAGGTCCCATCAAATCATCCGTGCTCTGCAACGATGCAACGAGTAAAAAGAAGAATTGACTGCTCAAAGGCTTGCTTATACAAGTAAGGGGAAAATATTGCAAGGAATACAAAAGATAGGTAATTGTGGAGGCGTGGAGGGTCATCGATCATGATTAAATCAATATAATCTCATATGGGATAGCACCAAAGACTAGTAATACAAACAGACCCTTCAAGTAACGACAAAGAAATTCGTACCCGTCTTTTACATGCAGCTGAAGATA
>JABUQX010022837.1:0-5000 GCA_015478945.1 Trachelipus rathkii
GAGAGATCTTGGTAGCTCAACCAAAAAAATAGAGAAAAGGTGACTGTTGTGCGGGGGGGGGCATTTTGTTGAGAGCTTTGGGCGGAGTGGGGGGGGAGTTTTTTTTTATTTTCATACCGGAATCATTTATTCCACATAAACAGATATTCGAAATTATAAAAAATTATTATCTAAATAAATATAGATAAGATAAATATAAAAAAAAGGGGGTGAGGAATAATATTACTAATTATATGAATGTAAAGTAAGTCATTATAAATATATAAAAAATAATAAATAATAATAAGTTGCGTTCGGGGGGGTTTTTATATTATAATAATATAAAAATATACATATAAATATATAAATATTTATATTTATAATAATATATATATAATATTAACATTAATATAAAGTAAAAATAATAATAAAAAAACATGAGGAGTTTACTCTGCCATATATATATACATACTATATTATATATATTATTATAGGTATCCATATCAATTCATCAATATTCATCAATCCATATATCATATCAATATGCCAAATATCATGCATCCAATATCAAATTGAACTATCAATGTTGATTGCTTCTTTATAGCAATCACTATGTTGGCTATTTAAGGAATCAGCAAAATCATCAAATCATCAATATCATCAATATCATCATCATATCATCATCATACATCAATATCATCAATATCATCATGAATATCATCAATTCATCATCATCATCATATCATTCATCATCATCAAATATCAATTGGATCATTTATTCACATTACCTTTTTTCGCTTAATGACTGTGGGTGGTAAGGTGGCTACATTGCACCAGATAACAGACAAGTAGTAGAGAAAATAAGACAAGTCGAAAAGAAAGCCCAGCTATGACTCCCCTTTAATACCTATTAGTAAACTTCGCCGCGAAGTTCCCAGGAAAAAAAAAATCCCCCTAGAGCTTTCACGGGACGTCGATGAACCCTCAACTATGGAACATCTCGCCAATGTGGCGTTCGTATAAACTTTTGGCGCTCAGGTGGGCCACAACATACAACCTCACAAAAATACATGGCATTCACCTCTATTACGCAACTTTCTTCTCGCCGCATGCATAAACTAATATCAACTCCTCAAAAAAAATATTTTTGCTGAGTCAATCCACTTTTTCTTTCGGTCTTCCCAGCCAATCGATTCCCAACACACTCACCAGTATACTCCGCTTAACCAACGACTATCATCCATCTTTCACATGACAAACGGCATCTCAACGTACTTTTTATTTATCCTTTTTTTCCCACCATCCAACTCTGTAATACGTTCATTTCTCATTTTAATCATTCTTCCTCAACCTACCCTATAATCTTTTATTCCAGAGCATAGTCCTCACTACCTATACATTAACACAGGTAACAAAACCTCAGCGTAATACCCTAGCGCACTCAACACTTAGGCCCGTATTTACGAATCAACTTTGAAAAACGTCTTGACTTTCCGTAAAGGTAGCCTCAGATAAGCATTCCTCCACTGCATAAGAATCTTAAAAAATATTTGCTATTTATAAACCACCCTTTCCTTTAATCGGGAGCTACTTATCGAAGACAGTTTTCAAGGAAAAACGTCATCATATTTCATGACGTCAGAGACCAATAAGCCAATGAACACAAAGTAAATGAAACTAGAACAAAATAAAAGTATATTATATATTAACAATTTTATGTATGTAAATTTATAGAAATATCAAAAAGAAAAAAAATTAATGAAATAAATCTAAACGCGTTTAATAAAAATACTAAATGAGATTGAAGATGTGTTGCCTTCACATTCTTATTACTTCCAATTGCTTTGGTATGGCAATAGCGGTAAGGCTGAACGTATGCCTAGCTTGAATTATGGATAAATTATAAAAAAATATCATCTGGCGCTCCTTACCTACTAAGTTAGGTCCCGGTCGAAGTTGCAGCGCTGCTATTTCTGCTGGTTGTGAGCCTAATTATGTGGTTTTTTGGGTATTTTCTTACACGAAAGTATATATTTGACAAAATCATTTACATAATAAATGCCTACAAATGAAATAAATTACATAAAAATAGCGACAAATTGTACAATAAAAAAAACAAGATGGCTGCCACTCGGAAAACAAAATCTTAAGGAGAGTTCAAGGTTGGTTCAGAGCTACCTTGACTAAGGAAGAGATTTCGCCAAGTATTTTGCGACGTCAAGGCTTCCTTACGGAAAAAATTTCTCAAGGATCGTTCATTTATTCGGGAGCTACTTATCGAAGACAGTTTTCAAGGAAAACGTCATCATATTTCATGACGTCAGAGACCAATAGCCAATGAACACAAAGTAAATGAAACTAGAACAAAATAAAGAGTAAATATAAATTGAATTTTGTATGTAATTTATAGTGACTGCATCGTAGTATAAAAAATTAATGAAATAATCTAAAACGCGTTAATAAAATCACTAATGAGAATTGAAGATGTTGTTGCTCTCACACTAATTAGTTCCAGTGCTTTGTTGGCATAACGCCGTAGGCTGAAACGTAGCCCTAGCTACGAAATTCAATGATAAGTTAAAAAATATCATCTGCGCTCCCTTACACTAAAGTTAGGTCCCGGTCGAAGGTTGGCACGCTGCCTATTTCTCTGGTGTGAGCCTAATTATGTGGTTTTTGGGGTATTTTCTTACACGAAAGTATATATTTGACAAAAAATCATTTACATAATAAATGACAACAAATGATAAATTAAATAATAATAGCGACAAATTGTAAAGCAATAAAATAAAACAAGATGGCTCGCCGCTCGAAAACAAATCTTAAGGAGTTCAACGGTTGGTCAGAGCTACCTTAGACTAAGGGAAGAGAAATTCGCCACAGTATTTTGCGTACGTCAAGGCTTCCTTATCGGAAACAAATTTCTCAAGGATCGTTCATCAATTTGATTTACGTTAAGGAGGATTCTGAGGAACAACTTGACGTCGTCAAGTGTCCCTTCAGAATCCTCCCTTAACGTAAATTCAAATTTATGAACGATCCTTGAGAAATTTTTTCCGTAAGGAAGCCTTGACGTCGCAAAAATACTTGGCGAAATTTTTCCCTTAGTCAAGGTAGCTCTGAACCAACCTTGATCTCTGCCTTAAGATTTTGTTTTCCCCGAGCGTCAGCCTCTTGTTTTTTTTATTGTAGCAATTTGTCGCTATTATTATTTAATTTAAAATATCATTTTGTTGGCCTTTTATTATGTTAAATGATTTTGTCAAATGATCATACTTTCGCTGTAAGAAAATACCCAAACCATACATAATTAGGCTCACACAGAGAAAATAGCAGCGTGCAACCTTCGACGGGACCTAAACTTTAGTGTAAGGAGCGCAGATGATATAACTATAATTTATTTCATAATTTCGTAGCTAGGCTACGTCAGCCTACGGCTATGCCAACCAAAGCAACTTGGAACATAATAAGTGCTGAGCAACCCGCATCTTCAATTCTCATGAGTATTTTGTATTAAAGCGCGTTTAGATTCATTTCTTAAATTTTTTCTTTCTTTTTCATATATTCGGTTTATTACATACATAAAAAATTATAATATAATATATACTTTTATTTTGTTCTAGTTTCATTTACTTTGTGTTCATTGGCTATTGGTCTCTGACGTCATGAAATATGATGACGTTTTTCCTTGAAAACTGTCTTCGATAAGTAGCTCCCGATTAAAGGAAAGGGTGGTTTATAAATAGCAAATTTTTTTAAAGATTCTTTATGCAAGTGGAGGAACTGCTTATCCTGAGGCTACCTTTACTTCAAAGTCAAGACCGTGTTTTTCAAAAGTTGATTTACCTAAATACGTGGCCTTAGTCTCTTTAACATCTAATCAAGGATTTAACTTGGCACTCAGCTATCCTTCATGCAATTTCAACAACTTTCCTGACTACACTTGGCATCATCCGTTCCTTTTCGCGTCGCAACATAAATATCTAAATTATATTGAACTCATGTCACTTGTCTCCAGCTGCTCACCATCCTAGCTATACTTCAGCACCGAGGACTGTCCTACACTCACGAATTACCATAACCTTACTCTTATCTACGTTTAACTTTCAAACCCTTCCTTTACACACTCTGTCATATCTCATCTACCAATCCTCTCGAAACTCTCTTCAATTCACACCGACGCAAATACCATTATTATAGTATTATACTATATAACTATATATATATATATATAATATTTATTTATATATTATATATATGATATAATATATATATAATATAATATAATATATATATTATATATAATATATACTATATATAATGGCGAGATGGTGATGGATTTGGATTTGCAAAGTTGTCATAACAGAACGTACGCCGTTTATGGCAGGGTATAAAGTTCGACGAGGGATTTGGAGGAGAGGGCAATATTTAGTACCCTTATAAAGAGGTAAGGGGGATAAAGTACCATGTAAGTATTATAGGGTAATTAACAGCCTTATATGTGGATATGTAGGAGAAGATATCATATGCTGTATTCTTGGCGAAAAGAAATGGCGTTGAAATGACTGAAAGGACTGATTTTGGCGAGGGAGAACAAGGTGCGTTTAGAAGTGTAGAGGATGTGTGGATCAATCTGTACATTGAAATCAAATGATTGAGATAATGAAATGGAGGAAGAAGACATAAATTGTATTTAGGATTTATGGATTTGCAACACGGCGTAAAATAAGATTAATAGGGAAGACTCTTATGGCCAGGGATGTTAATTTGATGATGGGATGTCATGGTAGGGTAAGCTTCTGATGGAATCATAAAGTTTATGATTATGAAAATAGTGAAGCGTGGGTGTAAGAATAAAAATAGGAGTCGAAATGAATTGGTTTACATATTAAATACGGAGAGAAGAGCAGGGATGTGCTACTGTCTCTCTTGGTGGAATCACACAGAATCCAATGCTGTAATCATTAGACTTGAAGGTTAATGAAAGAATTTAGCAGGTGGAACAGGTGACAACTGAACAA
>JABUQX010022837.1:10000-32500 GCA_015478945.1 Trachelipus rathkii
CAACCATACCCCTCACAAAACCCCGCCCATTCACTCCTATTATGGACCTTTTATTCTCGGCTCTGCAAAACTACATTTCTCTCCTTCGACTTCGTTTACTGACTAATCCACTTTTTCTTCGGTCTCCAAGACATATTTTCACTAGGGCATAAGATTAAACGATAACAACATACCTCATGTAAGAACCCTAGTGCAGCTCAAGACCCTTAGTCCCTTTATTCCACCAACAAATTTAATTGCACCACCACCTTACCTGCCATTCACATTTCCTACTACACTCTGCATCAGCCGTTCCCTTTTCATCCAACATATATCCTAAATATTTAAAGCTCAGACAGCTTGTTCCGCTTGCTCAACCACTAACATAACTTCAGCACCGAGGACTGTCTCTCACAACCATAACTTACTCTTATCTACGTTACTTTCAAACCTCCTTTTACATACCCTGCCAAATCTCTCTACCAATCCTCTCAAACTCTCTTCAGATTCGCCACACAGAACCAAATTCATCCGCATATAATAGGTAGGGCAACCCTCCACTCACGCCATTCTTCCATCATTCTAACACCATTTCCTGCCACCCCCATTTCTAATTCTTTCATTACCCCTCATATACAAATGAATAACCAAGGGGACACAACACATCCTGCCCTCACTCCGCTATTCAATATTAACTAATCACTTTTTACACCATTTTTCTTACACACGCTTCACTATCGCAGGCTTGTCTCAACTGCAACATTTTTTTCCCTTTTTTTACACTTTTCTTGGATTGAGGCAATGCTCATGACCTCTTACATGCAATTTTACACTTTTCTTCACTTTTTTGGGGCAAGTAGGTTACTTGGAGATATCTTTTCTTCTGTTTTACCTGTGACTGAATTAAAAATGTGGTTTAACTACAAAACAGTTTATTGAACTCAAGAACTGGAAAACATAGGTAAATAATTTGTTTAAATTTTTAATTTTCAGGTTGTTTAAAATAATTTTAAATAATAATTGAATAAAGTTTTTTGAAATTTGAAATTTTTTGGAACAATGGGAAGCTGTGAAGAAGTATTTTCTTACATATGTAACTAAGCATAGGCCCAACCTGATGAAAAGACCTGGATATCAGAAAATTGTGAGGTTGTTAAAAAAAACCTACCATGAAAGCAGAGCTTAACTTTGTTATATCTAGCGCACACATATCTTTACGAGTGTCACAGGCTTCTTCCAAAAAGAAGAACCATTAATTCATCTCTTGCATTCTGTTTTGTCATCATTGGTTATGAAACTGTTGGGAAGGATTTGCAAGTCAGAAATTCTCAAAGATCTTGATTTAAAAAAATTGATGCTGCTTTTTTTAATACTGAACATTTACTGCCATTGAAAGAAATCCAGTTTTCTGATGAGATATTAAGAAACTTGGAAAATGTTTGTGAAAAGGACAAAACGTTTTTCTGTCTGCAAGCACAAAAACATTTTGTTGAATCTGTTAAGCATGTTGTGAACAAATCATCTGTGTCGAGCTCTCTTGAAAAAATTTACATGTCTATCCCCTAATGAGAGATTGTCCAAAGAAAGCTGCCAAAATATAGTTGAGATTGCTAGAGTCATGCCATGGAAAATCCATACAGACATACTCTTAGATGAGTGGAAACTAATACAATTGGAAAAAGCTGAACCAGAGTCCGAAAAAAAATCTATAGATCTGTATTGGGCTCAGTTTTTTTAATAAAACCGATCCATCAGTAAACACTTCAAAATTTCCAACAGTTGAAAGAGTAGTAAAAGCTTCACTGTCGCTGTCACATGGTAATGCAGATGTGGAAAGAGCATTTTCACATCAGGCAGAACTCTTACAAGTACCAGGTCATCTATGTCAGAGAGAACTTTAAATGCTTTAATCACTGTTAAAAGTGCTCTTAAATTGTATGATAACAAATCTTACCTTATTTCTCTAACTCAGAGCTCCTTTCCATGGGACGTTTAGCATATAAACAATACATTGCTTACTTGGATAGAGAAAGTGAAAAAAGGAGACTCGAAGATGAAGCTGCAAAGGCTGAACAAGACAAAAAAATTGCTGAAGAGGAAAAAAAAAACAACTTGCAAAAAAATTAAAAAAATTTCTGATGATAAACAAATGCTGAAGAAGCTACAAAAAGAAGAGGCAGAGCAAAGTGGAAGTGCAGGCAAACTGTTATTGGAAGCTAATGAAAGATTGAAGAGAGCTTTAAAGAAAAAGATCGTAGTGTGGAAAATTCGGCCAAGCGATGCTGGAAGGTTCACTAATGTTCAAAAAGGGCATCTGAAAAAGACGTAGTGTGGAAAATTTACAGGTTGCTGTTGAAAAACGAAAAACCAGTCTCATTTCAGACTTTTTCAAAAAGTTTAATTACCCTTATTTTTATAATTATTAACATGTTTCTTCTGTAACGGTAACCAAAGTTTGTAAGAGTATTTTCAAGTATAGTATTAATTCGCATTTTCTTTACATTATACTTTCTAAGCTAACATTTTCAATTATTATATACTTCATCTTGCAGGGTTATTTATATTTAAAACCTCACTTCATTAGTTCTTTTAGCATCATCAAATATTAAGTAAATAGGCATGTTGTTATAGTAAATAAGTTAGGTCACATTGAATTTTAGTAATGGAAATTGTAAATTCTTTTCACGTTTTTCTCAAAAATATGTAATTTTTGTCAGCATTTCAGTCATTTTTTTTCACTTTTTTCAGCATTTCAGTCATTTTTTTTCACTTTTTTCAAAATTTTATTCACTTTTTTCACTTTTTTTGAAAAGAAAATCGCTACAAGCCCTGTATATTGTCACACACAAATTTTGATTCCATTTTCAAAATATAATTTATATATATATATATATATATATAATATATATATAATATAATTATAATATATATATATATAATATTATATATACTAATATATATATATAATATATATTATATATATATTATATATATATATATATATATATATTATAATATATATATATTTTATATATATATATATTATATATATATATATATATATATATAATAATTATATATATATTATATATAATATTATATATATATATATATATATAATAATATATATTATATATATATATATAATATATATATATTATATTATATATATATATATATAGTATATATATATAATATATATATATATATATATTATATATATATATATATATATTACCTTTAGTAGGTGTATTGACTACAGATTCATCAGAGCGATTAAGAAGTAGGAAAGGAAGGTTTACAAAAGTTATTTTTTGGAGCAAGAAAATTAACGATGTAGGATCACTTAAGTTTAGTAGGAACACGCTGATATTCCTATTCCGAGGTTTATCAAAATTAACGAGTGAAAGGTAAACAAATAGTTTTCATTTATGATGTTCACTTGTCCATCATTAATGGTACAATAACAATTGTAACCGAACCATAAATTTAGAGGAGAGAGAAAGTGCTCAATATCGTCTTTCTCATCATTTTTATTCCTTGACTGTCAATGTCTGAGGATATTAATACTATCTTCAGAGTTAATTAGCGAAGACGGAAGACAAACAATGTTGCTGATTAATCATAATGAAATCTTTAAAATGTTGGAGTAAAGATACAATTGGTTTGAAATTAAATGAAATTGGTCAGGGAATGGGGACATTTATTTTATTTATCATCAGAACGGCGTACGTGGCAGAAAAGTAGTCATTAAGTTCTTTCGCACCTTAACAATTTGAGAGTAACGTCATGTATACTGAAAGTAGCGAACTTTAATCCTGGCCTGTAATTTATTTAGTTCTTACTGAGCATGTCGAAAGATGCAAGTGTGCCGCAATTAATCTATATTTTGAGAGAACTTCGTTGACTCTTGTTTGAGATGTCACGACATTTCTAATGTTGATGACTGACGGAGTTTGTGATGTTCTCTCAAGAAAAACATAACTTTCTTTATATTGGCACCAGCATCTCTCAGGACACAGTGGACATCATCTGTGAATAGGTTCCATTTCGACAACATTTCATTAAAATACGTCACATATGTTCACCTGTGTGACATTCAGTGAGAGGTTCAGAGCACGAACAAAATTGGCTCTGAATAATTGTCAACGGCATGACTACTCAAGAGATAACACAAAGAAACTGCTGATTGAGTATCTGACCATTCGTTGGTGGAGAAAGCTAACTTGGATGATTATTTGATAGAGTTTATTAATTCTGAAACTTTTTCTTTCAAATAATATCTCTGTAGTACTTCCTTTGAGTAGTGTGATGAAAGAGACCGATACTTTTGCTAGCCGTAAAAAAACAAGAATTTCAGCGTGACAAGCAGCAGATCATTCTTTACTATAATTTCTGTAAATTTACTATATCCATCCTTTATGATTTTTCGTTTCATTGTCCAATATATTTGTATTTTATATTAGTTTCAAGAGTAATTTCATTCCTTCTTAAATCTGGAATTGGGGGGGATCCTTTACTTTTTAACTCAATTTCCTTTCAACATTTCCCTTGTTTTTGCTGGCTTAGATAAGTTCTAACCCGGATATATTCTTTCTGCCTTTCTTAGAATAATTACGATTGCAAAGTGTATGGTTTACGTTGTCATGGGAAACAATATCGAAGTAATTCCAAACCACACTGGATAAGGATACTATTGGGGAATTCCTTCAACAGTTGATTTCGAGCGAATATACTCACAAGTACGAGTCTATCAATATTAATATTGCTAGATTTCGATTGTGACTCAAATTACTGTTACTACCTTGAGACGGCACTAGTCAACTAATTCTAATCAGTTTCTCACAAAAGTTGTTAAATTTTCTAACAAGTTCCATCAGAACATTTTCTAATAGTATTCCGAGTTTCCGAGTGCAAATGCAAATAATTTATTTTTAATATTTGTGAATGCGAATATTTAAAAGCATGCGAATATGTATAGAAAAAAAAACTGTGAAACTATCACAAACACACGCGTCACGTGCGTTTGTGAGAACAGTTATTTTTTTCCCACATCCGGGATCTACCAGTTCTAGGGTGAAATTACGATAGGGAATCCTTGTGAGACAATAGCATGCATTGTCCTTAGCAGGTATGCAGCTGTAAGAGGCTAATTTGCCGGTCTCATGCTTACCTCTTTCAAATCCCGGGTGAAGCCTCCATACTTTTATACCTTATGCATTGTATTTAAACTCCATTGTCTGGCATCTCTTTCTTCCCCAAGAAAGAGACGCCAAACAAAGAGTTGGCATTGGCGGGAAGTGCCCAAGATGGGACACCGCCAAGCTGACTCCTGATCAGTCCTTTGATAGCGCTCCCACGATGAGGAGTTGCCAAGTCCGACCTCCCCTTAACAGGTCATTTAGATTAGGAATTCTTGCCATTTTTATTTGTTAGTTTTATGTGTGTGTTATCATAATTTCTAACGACATTTTGTGCATAGAATTACCTCATTTACTTAATTGATCAATCACCATATCTGTCAATTGTCCGTATCACTATTGTCAAATAAAGCACTGCGAGGAAAGTACTCTCAATTAACCCCCCCTGATTAATGACTGCAAGGTCATTAATCATTTTGATAGCCAAAGTGATTTTGGCCTAGACATCAGTGGTGACGCCCAGAAGTGACAATTAGGGGGCGAAAACCCCTAAAGTGACCCCTAAAACCCTTAATTTAGAGTCAGATAGTGCTAAATTGCGAAATTTCAAATTATCGAAAAAAACCCCGGTACTTTCTCGCTAGTCTCAGTGCTTAAGATAGTGATAATGTGGTCAAAGTAAATAAAATTATTTGAGTCAAAATTAATAACGTGAAGAAAAAGCTTCTTATTAATCTCCTTTCAAATAAGAAAAGAAAGTCGTTATTATAGCAAATCCGCATAGTAACCGAAAAAACCGTTGCTATTTCGGAAATCCGAGAGTTCAAAATCAAGCTCTTGACATTAGGCTTAACTCAAACGCCTAAGTTGACTCAAAGACGACGCCAAAACCCAGTCAAGAACAACAGAATGGTGTCAACAAAAACGAAATTAGGCCTTAAAACTAAGGCAAAACCCACTTTTAAAAGAGGGAAGAAAAGATCTCCAATCCCCCAACGAATTTCCCCCTCACATGAGGAGGGAGGCACATATGTTTCGTCATCAGAGGCTGAGTCGAAAATCACGCCACCCGCCTCTCACCAAACACAAAGCAAGTTTGTGCATTCAATCAGACTTCCAAATTTTCCAGAAAATGATGTTCTAATTTGGATAAAGGCGGTGACAAATATCTTCAAACTTTATGAAATAAAAAGTGGCCAAGAAAAATTAAAATTAATAGCGCCAAAGCTCCCCATTCAGTTATTAGCCACGATCAAAATCCCAATCAAAAATAACACTTATAAAGAATTGGTGAAAACAATTAAAAGAACTCACTCAATATCAAAAGAACAAAATACAAGTGACGTCACCCAAATAAAACTGCTTGCCAACGAACTCCCCAGTCAATTCCTTTCTCGTTTGAGGGAGACCATCGGTGAAGGAAACGCGCAAAATCTCCTCAATAGAGAACCTACTTTGGTGAAAGAATTTTTTCTAAAAAGTCTACCTCCAACGGTATATGAACATCTCCACAAAATCTCCTCATGTGTAAGTATACACACCCTCGCATACATGGCCAACGCTGTGTACGAAATCGAAAATTAGAAAATAAAAAGAAAAACAATGAACAGCCTCTGGCAACAACATCCTGCCAACACTCGAAATTTAGGCTGCACAGTACAGGAGAAACAAAGCACCTTTAACCCAACAAGAATCTCCAAATCCCCTTTCCCCCATCCAAATAGTGGAAAATTACGTTAAAAAAATTCAACGCAGAACTTCGTAGTGCAAAATAAATATATCAAGGAATAAAATTAAAAACACTTTAAATCTGAAATCAAAAACTACTACTACTACTACTACTACTACTACTAATAATAATAATAATAATAATAATAATAATAATAATAATAATAATACTAAGAATAAAAATAAAAATAAGAACAACAAAAACGATAGTGATAAAAATACAAACGATGAAAAATGACAAGAAAATGAAAAATTGTGAAATCCTATGTAAGGAAATTGTGATTCAAAGACACCCGTAAATCTCTGTAAAGGCATTGCATGCGCCATCTTTTGTTAAAAATAACAACTAAAATTCCGATAAAAATGATCAAGTTAAAAATATTACAAATAGTACAAATGTTATATCATAAATAAAGCCAAAAACGGCAAAATGTTAATTAAAAGAGTTTCCAAAAATTGGTAAGGTGTTTTATCTAATATTTCTATTATCTATTGTTGCATGTCAATTATCCATTTATTTATTTATATATGATAATTATTATAGGATAGTCATGAAAAGATTTTTTTCCAAATAGTCCGAGATCTCAAACGGAAAATAAATCCGTCCTTTGAGTTGCCATCTAACGCTATCTAGAATAAATCTGCAAACTGCCCAAAATGTTATTTCGTAAAGATCAAAATAAATAAATAATAAATTTAAAATGAAAGTTACTTCATAATTTAGTAATAAATTCAATTAAAAATTCATCAAAAATTGTTACTAAAATAAAAATGATAAATATATCAAACAAAATTTTCTTTAAAAGATGATTCTGTACATTCTGGCGAGATCGCGCGGCAAACTTTTGAATAGGCTGTTCCGTTGCCCCAGCTGACGAGTTGGAAATGGCGGAATGAGTTTAGAAAAAGGTTAAACCGTAAATATCTACGCTGGAATGTATAAAAAAAAAAAAAAAAAAAAAAAAAAAAAAAAAAAAAAAAAAAAAAAAAAAAAAAAAAAAAAAAAAAAAAAAAGAGAGAGAAAGAAATTTATGGAGGCAAGGGTATGAAGGCAGCTCTGATTCCGGATAAAGAGTAGCTGAATTGCCACGTCTCCAAGAATTTCAAAATCTCTACCTTTTTTTTTTTTACAACAACATAGAAAAAGTAAACATCATCTTTTCCATCAATAATTAAGTGGTCATCGAAGAGGATCTATTACCTTCAAGCATAGTGTTTGTTTTATTGGGAAAATTCCTTTTAATATTCAATAGTCAAATTTTTCTTCCTAAGAAGAATTTATTTTCCTTTCAAAATTAAACTGTAATTTTATTTTTTAAACGCTTTTCAAAATGTAGATAGTTCGAGAATGATGGAACCCTCAGAACGATAGAAAATGGAATTGAAATGGGTTACTAAAATATTTCTAAAAATATATTGAATTTTTATATAGAGGAAAATAAACATTTTTTTAATATCATTTCCTAAATCAAATACATACAGTAAGTTATTCTATATTTTAGAGAAAATTATATATTTTTTTCTGTCAAAGATGATTAAAAATTTTATTAAAGAAAACATTTATCAAAGCAACAGAGCTCTAACGAGACTTGCTATAACTATATAATTGTTCATATAAAAGCTAGCGACGCGCACATTAGCGTAGGGTAAAAATGCAAATTTTAAACTGTATAGCGAAAGGTTCTTCGTAAAATTTATAAATGTATAATTCAGATTATGCCGCATGATAATATTAAGACTCATTTTTTTTTCTTTTTTCAAACATCTTACTCTTGTAGACAAAAATCTTTCTTTTAATATTAAATTGATCAATGAAAATATTAAGAGTATAAGCATTCTACAGAAAAAAAAAGAAATGCCCACAAGAGAGCAACACTCTCCCTATTTACAAGGACCATCATCGTTCCTTTAAAAGCAAACCAAAAACCACGCTTTCTCATACGAACACTGTGATTGGTTCTCCCATCCGCGAATTGACCAATCAGAGCAAAGCTTCCAAACGATCTTCGACTGGAGCAACCAAAATCTCTCCTTGCCTGTCACCCAGAAAGCGCCATCTATTGGGCAACAACAACAACAACAACAGTTCTCATACGGACCCTATGATTGGTCCTCCCATCAGCCAACTGACCAGTCAGAGCGAAGCTTCCAAACGACATTCAAATGGAGCATCCAAAATAGAACGGATAATAATACATAGGAAGAAAAAGGATAGGAATATCATTTTGCTGATTACAATTCAAAGGAAGACTTGCAGATGTGAATTACTGAATCTTGAATGCATTTAAAGGTAAATCAAAGGTTAATACAAAGCTTACCGGACAGGTTCCTTAAAATTGCAGTTAAATGAATGAAGGAAACATTAATTTCACCTCTGAGAGTGTGACATTGAAAGTAAGCTCAAGACGAGAACCGAGAGGAACGAAAAAAAAAAAAAAAGTTGGAAAATTGAAACAAAAATATAGAAGAAACAGGTATCCCGACGAAGATTACAATGTAATTGAAATTGTCGCTATACGCGCTCTTATTTTTATGATATTTTCTTTCTCTTTCTATTTAGTGTTTCATATCCTTTCTTACCTCTTTCCTCCATTATGTTAATTATTAATCAGAAGGGTTGGGTATTGAAAAAAAAAAACTGTGAAACTATCACAAACACACGCGTCACGTGCGTTTGTGAGAACAGTTATTTTTTTCCCACGTCCGGGATCTACCAGTTCTAGGGTGAAATTACGATAGGGAATCCTTGTGAGACAATAGCATGCATTGTCCTTAGCAGGTATGCAGCTGTAAGAGGCTAATTTGCCGGTCTCATGCTTACCTCTTTCAAATCCCGGGTGAAGCCTCCATACTTTTATACCTTATGCATTGTATTTAAACTCCATTGTCTGGCATCTCTTTCTTCCAAGAAAGAGACGCCAAACAAAGAGTTGGCATTGGCGGGAAGTGCCCAAGATGGGACACCGCCAAGCTGACTCCTGATCAGTCCTTTGATAGCGCTCCCACGATGAGGAGTTGCCAAGTCCGACCTCCCCTTAACAGGTCATTTAGATTAGGAATTCTTGCCATTTTTATTTGTTAGTTATGTGTGTGTGTTATCATATTTTCTAACGACATTTTGTGCATAGAATTACCTCATTTACTTAATTGATCAAATCCATGTCTGTCAATTGTCCGTATCACTATTGTCAAATAAAGCACTACGAGGAAAGTACTCTCAATTAACCCCCCCTGATTAATGACTGCAAGGTCATTAATCATTTTGATAGCCAAAGTGATTTTGGCCTAGACATCTGTGGTAACCCCAGCAGTGACAATTAGGGGGGCGCCGACCCCTAAAGTGAACCCCTAAAACCCTTAATTTAGAGTCAGATAGTGCCTAAATTGCGAAAATTTCAAATTAATCGAAAAAAAAAAATTCCGTTATATATATATATTATATATATAATAATATATATATATAATATATATATATATATAATATACTATATATATATATATATATATATATATATATATGTTAGTACGTCATATACCTATTTAATGTCGAAAATGTAATTCCATCCTGTAATTAGGATTCCATCATTTTAATTAGATTCAAAATAACGCTCATAAACGTTTTATTTGAAATCAAATCGATAGAAAAGTCGCTTATGAACAAATATTTACCGCCTTCCTCTTGCTCGTAAATGCGACGTACAAGAATTCCTGTATGGCCTTGTAATGCCTGCAGTGGCGGGTTGACTCATTGCAAGCCTGCAAAGACGCCTCAGTTACTTCTTGCCTTGTAAACTGTAGAGAATTGATTGTGAACGCCTGTGCTGAGAAAATGGGTCTATTAACCCTTCCACTTTCAATATATATATATTTATATAATATATATATTATATATATATATATATATATATATACATATATATATAATAGTATATATTAATATATATATAATATATATATTAAATATTCCTTGTGTGCTTGTTCCAGTTTACCTGGCTTGAAAAATAATAAATTATGGTGAATCATAATCAACCACCACTCACCCATAAATTAGATATAATATATATTATTATAATAATATATACTATATACATATATATATATAATAATATTATATATATATATTATATTATATATATTATATATATATATAATATTACATTACCTAAAGAAAAATAGTTGTATATATTATAAATTATGTTATGCCGGTATGGTTTCTAATTGTTAATCTTACAGAATATAAAAAACTTCATATTTAAAGGAAAGAATCAATTTCGCAGCTGAAGCGAAGATAAAGCGTTGGTAATTATGGCATTTATTAATGACCTTTAGAGGTATGTGTAAAGTATTATTATTCTTTTACGTTGTATAATTAATATGTATCCTTCTAATAAAAAATTGTGTATTAATTAATCAAAGCATTGAAACATGAAGTATGATAAAATTATATAATTAAATGTAATAAAATATTAATTACTATGTCATTCAAATATTATTTAAATGTTGAAGGCTGCTAACCTTCCAACCATATATATATATATTACAACAATTATATGACTAATTAACAATCATGTATCCCTTTATTATTAGTATCAATTATGTTTTATTATGTATTTTTCTTATCAGAGATTTAACATTTTTTAGGTGTTTGGTTTGTGTTTGTCTATTGGATTTTTTGTGTCTTTAAAAGTCCCCTATTGGGCGAAATAAATGTTTGCTAGAAGATTTACTTCAATGCCCTTCTAGCCATAAGTAGTAATAAGAGGTCAAGAAATTACTATAGATTGGCTCTACTTGCGTCGGATTCCGAACCGTACTTTTGAGACGAACAATTCAGATGACCATGTCCGTGCCCTGGCCCGCAGCTATTTGCTCATCCAGACACCTCTATGGGTCAAAAAGCGTTGGCATACGCGCACCAGTAAAGAAGAGAACAGATATAACTCAAAGCAAGGAGTTGTCACAGGAAGTTTTCGTATAAACTTTTATATAGAATACAGATGTATAAATAAGAGCTATATGTATAATATATATATATATATAATATATATATATATATATATAATATATATATATATATATGATATGAAACTTTTTAAACTATTAGCTAGTTAGACAGGGATTAGGAAAATACAGTAAACCAGGTTGGGCCAACCATACTTTTAGCAAATAAAAAAATTAGATTTGTGTTATACTATATATTTTTTATTATTAATGATTATTATTATGTCCATTATTTGCATATCTGTGGGTAACGAGAATGATTCATGGGTCCCATTCGTTCTCATTATTCCTTTTATGGCCGATTTTAATTAAATTACAAAATTTCTTACAATAAAAAAGAAATTTTTAATTTAATATTATTATTATCATTATCGTAATGATTCTTTTATTACTTGCCAGACCAGTGTTAAAGATAATCAAGGGTCCTCCTGGTCCATCTTATTTAGACCATTACTCATGTAAATAATTAAATATTAGTTTGGAAAAATATTTCCACACTAATTAACATAATAATTAATAATTAATGATAATTAATCTATTTCCATTTTGTCAAATTTTAAATATTTTATTAATGAATGCCATATTAATTGTAAAACAAAGCTACTTAATGTTAAGGAAAATTTGAAATTGGGGGGAACCGAGGGAGATAATAACTAATTATCTTATATTCCTTCATCTCCTCCTTCATTCTTTTTCTTTTTCTTTAACTTGGCAACAGCGTTGAAAAGTGCAGAAGTCAAAAAGAGAAGAAAATCAGGAGGGAATTCTAACCATTGACTCACGGCTAATTGTTCGTTTTGTCGGAGTTTTGAACGAGAAGTGTTTATAATAAAATCGAGGTCGGAGTCACGAGAGGAATCGAACTTGACCGACCAACCGACCTGAAGCGTTGGTATGCGCATAATATAAACATTTCGTTCAAATTCCGCCCAAACGTTACATACAATAGAGCATCATTGGAAACAGAAAAATCCTTGAAACTGAACTTTCTTTCTTTCTCTTTCTTTGAAGCTATTTCAAACCCACCTTTATATATATATATATATATATATATATATATATATAATAATATATAATATAATATAGGTATATTATATATATATATATATATAAATATATAATTATATATATATATACTTAGTATGGTGTGTTACTGACATGCAAAATTGATGACATGGTTTTTTTATTGGGAAAACCTATCTACGGGGGGTAGAATTAAGGGGATAAATAATTTTAATCATATATAATATAATTTATATATATAAATATATAATATATTAATATATATATTATAATATATCATAATATGTACCTAGTGGAGGGTACCCAAAGTATAAATAATCCCATATACTCGGGCCGGTACGATGTGCCTCGACATTTATATCATTTCTCTCCAAAAGCAATGCAAATGTTATTGCAGCAGCTAATTTAAATGTATGTATAAAATGTATATATATATATATAGATATATATATTATATATATATATATATAGTATATATTAATATTATATATATATATATAATATATAATAATATAGTATATTATACAGGAGACGGTAAATTTTGAAAAATTTTATGAAGAGTTTCTGTTTTAGAACACCTCAGTTTTGGTGCTCTAAAACATCGATTAGTAGTAAAAAGAGATCTGAGTAGTAGTAGTGGGTAAGCATACGAGAAAACAAAAGGTGATTTTACCAGTTTTAATTGGTTGAGGTGTGTTTGCCTGTTTCTCGTTACTCTCTTATTTGGTTCGATGGGCGTGGGCCACAAAGGTGACCCCGAACGCCAACGGAGGGGCCAAGGGAGGGGGAGATGAGGAAGATGAGAAGCCTCTCGACCACGATGAGCAAGGGGATAATGGCCACGAAAACGAAGGAGACGAGGATGAGAACCTCGATTTGAATAAAAATGAAACTGACGAAGGTCATGGGCAGGGACAAGTAAATTTAGGGGGAAAGGGGGCACAGACAAGGACGCCACTACAAAAGGGGGGCAAGAACCTTCCACAAGGAACCCCAGTCAGAACCCATACAGCGCATTTTTTAGCCTAACGCCCCAAGACATCCGAGAGAGGAGACCAACCCAGAAGGTCGAGACCCCACCATATATGCAAAAAACGGTTGCGTTGGACAACACATTGAACCTACAGCTAAAGCCTACTACTGCTGACACTACTGTTAAAAAGAAAATTCGTAGAAATTGGGGTGGATTCGAAACTCATAACCTCAATGAAAGCAAGTGGGAAGGTGCAGAAATACCGAACACCTCCCCATGGGGACCTGACGGCCCCCCAACGATCCAGAACCAAGCCATAGGATCGGTCCAAACCCCTGCTGGGCCTAACGCCGCTCAACAACAAACAAGCGTCCTCACAGGAGGAGTTATGGGAGGAAACACCAACGAAAGTGCTCCAGCAGGACAGAACACCTCAAATTATGGGTTTTTACCAACGGGGACGATGCCCCAACCTCTCTATTATACAGGCATGCCACCTGGCAATTACACCATGCCTAACCAGTTCCATCCTTACCCTGGAGCATGGCAAGGGTACCCCTTTATGCCTCCACAACCAATTGGAGCACCCTATTACCCAACTAATCTGTTTAACACCGCTTTCCCAACGATTCCCGAAAATTTGAAATTATTTGGCAAACATCTGAAAACAAGAACATGGAAAGGAATCTTATATCCAGACTTCATCAATTCTTTGAATGAAAAGCTAGATGCTTTAGGCCCATTAACTGAAAGTCAAAAGATCACTTTTGCAAAGTCGGCAATATCATCCGATCAGAACAGCGAGGCTAGAAAGTACGTTCTTAGAGATAACTCCTTCTCAAAATTTACCAGATTAGAAGACTTTCTCGCCCAGTTAAAGATTTTTCTACAACCGGAAGATAAGAAAACCGTTTTCGACTTAATGTTGGACTTTTTAGAATATAGAAGGGAGAGAGATTCAATTTTTACTGACTTCGTGTTAGAACTAAAAGAACGGTTAAATGGAAGTATCAGAGCCGCCTTCACGATCTGGATGATAAAGCTATGTTCAACTCAAGGCAGATAAACCTCTTGGTTACAGGGAAGATCATTCAAAACGTAAATGAACGAAGAGATGGAGAGAGATTACGAGAGAAGATCCTTAGGGTATTTGATACAGAGATGAGCTTAAATGAATTGATCGAAAAGTTATCTCAAATTTCAAATGGAGCTTTATTAAAAGATGAGAATAGAAGGCCAAATGAGGTCCGCACCACTAGGGTGTTCCTGGCCCAAGAGGAATCGGGAGGGAGACAGAGGGTTGGTTTTAATAATTCATACAGGGACAACAGGGAACCATTTAAGCCAAGTATTGAGGACGAAGGAAGGGAGGAGTGAGACCCAGCTACACTGCCTCAAAAGGAAGGAGAGATGAGGTAGAAAATCGAGTAAATACTTTTACAAAAGAATAAGAGAAGAATGAAGACGGGAGTATGCATACCGAAGTTTAAAGGCACCTTAAAGAAGAATGTCCGCCCAGAGTTTAATAAGAACACTAATGTGTCATTTCTTGGAATAGTGGGTCACTTCGTCAAGCATTGCCGTGGGAATGGCCCTCATTGCCAGGAGAAATGCAATGTCATTTACCATCGAAGGGAGTCGTCTAAGGCCATAGTGTTAGAGGTTGAGCACGCCCTGTGGTAGATCCTACCGCGAGATTAGTATCTCTCTCGCTGATGTCACTCCATACAATAGCAAGAGTCGATATAGGAAAAAGGTGGTAAGAGCTAGAGGAAAGGCCAGTAGGTCTTTACAAGCCCCAGACAGGGCGAGGCCAGGACCCTTTTCCAAGAAAAGGAAGGTACAAGCCTCCAGAATTGCGAAAGTAAAGACGTACACGGCGAGAGTATATAGGGCTGAGAGCTTGCTCAAAGAGATTTTGAGGATGAATGAAAGAAGGTGAGTATGGTGATGGATGTATGAAGGAGAACTTTCTCATCCTCAGGATAGGATAGAGAAAGAAAATTTTTAGAATCGGGCAAAGAGAAGAGACGGGTGAGGAAAAAGTTTAAAGATAGAGCGAAGAAATGGGAAGCTAAGGAGAAAAGAAAAGAAGTCGTAACAGCAATCTTTTAGGCTGGGACGACACTTGTACACAATGTTACCGTTGCTCCAGCTATGAGTAGGTAGGGGAGCGAAGACCAAATTGTTGTTAACCAGGATCTAGTGTAGTATTGTCACGCCCGGCGACTCAAACAATGTGGAAAAAGGAGGGAAACTTTAAAGTACCCTCCGTCGTAAGACCGATTTTAGTTAGTACAGAGGGTAACAAACAAGCAACGTATTAAGGAGAAATACAGTTATAATCTTCGCCTACACGAAAAACATTACTCACTACATTCCAAGTAAGTGATATAGATGGAGAGAATAGTTGGGATTCTTTTAAGGTAGCAACGTTATTTCTAACATTCCCAGTAACTTTAAATTACTTTTTCGCAACCAAATGGTCTATTCAAGGAAGGTAGAAGAGGGTAGACATGTTCCAAATCTTTGCCCGATCCACAAGGAATTTATTTGGTTAGAGAATTTTCTGATGGGAATCTTAAAAGAATAAGAGACCTCAAGAAAAGGGAGGAGCAGTTGCCCCGGGCCCGAGGGCCTAGAGGGGAGAAAACTAAGGATTCGAACCAAATTTTCGCCAAACCACCCGCACGTGCTGCGGATGAGCATCTTTTTCCTAGGAAGGCCGCCTTGCCAGTTAAAAACGTACGCAACGCGGATAAGCATCTTTTTCGTAGGGAGGCCGCCTTGCCAGTTAAAAACGCACGCAACGCGGGTAAGCATCTTTCGCATAGAGAGGCCGCCTGGTCAGTTAAATAACGTACACGCCGCGGTTGAACCTCGTTCCTATCGGAAGGTCGATCTGTCTGTATCCCAGGGGGGAAAGACAGCCTCTTCAGTTCGAAATTCGCATAGGCAGCAAGTGCCTAGACATGGAAAAAGAGATAGGGAGATTGCCTTGAACGGAGAAGCTCATATTGAGACAGACAAGGTGAAGAGAGGAACAGGGTGGGAAGTAGCTAATCCCCCTTCGACTCATCACCGCGCTGATCAAAGAGGAGCCAGACCCAAACTCAAGCACACTCCCTCAGATGTGGAAGAAAATTTGGGCCAATCCGAAGATTTGGAAGTTTCGAAGAGCAATGACCATGAAGAAGATGGCCATTTGATGATGGATGAAGAGGTTAAGATAAATTTAAAGGTAATCGAGAAGATTGTTTTGCCTAGTCAATCATGCGGATATCTAAAACTCCGACCGGAAACTCAAGATGATTTCGAACTGGAGCGAAAGTGCATACTGACACCAGCTTTCACCAAAGGACCGTTGTATGTGGCCAATACAATTAGTCCAGTGAGGGATAATACAGTTATCCTCAGTTATATAAATTTGAGTGACAAATCCTTTTATCTGAATAAAGGTGTGAATCTAGGAGAAGGGTATCCGATTATTAGCGAACCAATCAAGAGAGGCACAGACGGAAGAGGACACCAGAGAACAGTTTCTGCTAATGTAGCCACCTGCTCAAAAGGTCTTACGAAGACAGAGTTAAGGCGAGTATACAAAGAAATCATCGAAGAGAAGATGTCAAAAGAAGATGCGGAGAACTGTCTTCTCGGAAAGCCAGAGTATCTGGAGGAATTACTAGAGCTCCACATGGACTACCATGACGTATTGGCACTAGATGATGATGCTGTCCTAGTCTGCCCGCTTCAGAAATTTAAGATTGAGCTGTTACCTGATGCCCCTAAGGTCATCTTTCGTAAACAGTACCGATTACCGCACAGGTATTTGCAGGACATCGATGATTTCACCGATTCCGCGCTGAAGAAGGGTTACATCAAAGCCTGTTACAGCCCCCACTCGTCTCCGTTACTGGTGGTGGCTAAAAAAAGACACAGCACAAAACCAAGAGTGTGTTTGGATTACAGGACCTCAACTCCCATAGCATTCAAGACGTGTTTCCTTCGCCTTAATCGAGCGGAAATTTTTACATTCCCTACGGTAATAACGTATTTACCTCCGATAGATTTATTGGATGCTGAAACGCCTTAGAGATAGAAAGAGGAAGACACAAAAGCTGATTGGCGTTTAAGGGACCAGGAAGGGCCTTTGGTGTCCCACCCGTTGACGCTTCGCCACTAAGGAACGCCCCAAGGTCTATGCTCGCACGATGGGACTATGGCCTTAAAAAACCATCTGCTAGGCCTGTAAGCACAAGTCTACCGAGACGACCGATTGTGCTGGGAAGAGAACGTGCCCGAACACTTTTGAAAATTTGAAGAAAAGTGCTCACGGCTTTTAGAAGAAAATAAGCTTAGAATCTAAAAATATCCAAGTGTAGCTTTCCGACAATCAAGCTGTTTTGTATCATAGGATCAAGATAGGAAGACATGGAATTTAGCCCGTGAATCCGGCAAGTGAGAAACAATAAGAAGTTTCCTGTCCCTTCCTACGAATGTGATAGGAGACACAAGAGTTTACTTTGGTTCTTCTCTTATTGTCCTTCCTCATAAAAGGACTTCGCGCGGGCGGTTAGCAACAACCTTTACTATCTGATAAAGAAAGAGATGTCCCTTTCCTCGGACGAAAAGACAACAACCAAGGCTTTCGGACACTTATTGGAACGAGACTTAGTGGTGCAGCCACAACTAACTTTACCCTCTATTACAGCAAGAATTCTTCGAGTGAACACAGACGCCAGTAAATTACCGGAAAATAGGAGGAGTGTTGTAAGCCAACTACAGATGAGGTGAAAAGAGAAACCACTCTCTTTCGTGTCCCGTACACTCAGAGGGAGTGAGTTAAACTATGATACGATCGAAAAGGAATGTTTAGCCGTGGTGTTCTGCTTGCAAAAGTTTAAGAACACCATCTTCGGCTACAAAGTCACTATCATCACAGACAACCAACCTCTCTGCTTTATTTTCAGAAATAAACAACAGACCGGCCGGTTAGCTCGATGGAATCTCTTAGTAAACAGTTTCTCACCCACCATAGTATATAAAAGAGGAAAGAATAATGTTGCCCCAGACTATCTGAGTAGGCATCCGGCATCTAATGTGTTCCTGGTTAAGGAAGTAGAAAGAACAGATAAGTTCCCTCGAATAGATTTCGCTCTGAGTCGGGAAAATTTCATCAAAGAACAACAGAAATGTCCCCGTGTAGGAAAATTGGTAAAATGGGCCGAAGAGAATCCCAGAACACACCCTCACATCTTAATAAAAGGCATCTTACATTACGCTGTGGAAGCAAAACCTTATCTTGTACATGATTCCGGACAGTTTGCCTATATTTTCATGAAACCAGTGCCACGCTTCTTCATTAGCTAGCGGACACGGAGGTCAGCAAAGAACTGAAAAGAGAGTGGAGGAAAAATACTATTTTCCTGGTATTCAAAAGTTAGTTAAAGAATACTGTAGTCAATGTGTGTCGTGCGCTAGAACTAAGGGTCCTAGACCTCCTACAGCAGAGATCAATCGATGGCCATTGCCGTACACACCCTTCTCGCGCGTTCATGTTGACAGTATTGGGAAATTGCCTTCTTGTACAGGATCAGGAGCCAAATACATCTTAGTATTTCGCGACGTTCTAACACGGTATGTTGAATTAGTGCCTTGCAAGACTAGGACGAGCGAGGAATGTGCCAGAGCATTGCAAGAGAGGGTCATATGTAGACATAGTGCTCCTCAACTGCTTGTCTCTGACAATGCCTTGGAATTTACGAGCCAGGTATTTAAGGACCTATGTAAGGCGTGGAGGATAAAGAAGGTGGAAATTTTGCCTTACAAAGCATCCCAAAATGGTGTTGTAGAAAGAATAAATGCTGATATTGAATCTTTCTTGCGACATTACGTGAATGCCAATCACCGAGACTGGGATAAATACCTGAGCTTTGCCCAAATCGCTATCAATTCCGCGTATAATCGATCTATAGGGTCTTCTCCCCACTTCCTGTTACATGGTTACATAAAGAGGCTCCCTTACGAGATGCCTGATTATGTATCACCATTTGTGAATAAGACAGAGAAAATGAGATTCATTTCGGACGAAGTAGATACGATAGTAGAGAGGATCGATTATATAAGAGATTTGGCTAGAGAGAAGTTAGAAGCGGAAACCACAAAAACTTTGGAGCAACAACATAAAAGGGCCAAGCAAAGAGAGTTCAAAATAGGAGATTATGTTTTCGTTAGAGCAGTAAAAAAGCCCCATCAAAGTTCGAAGTTATGTGCCAAGTTTGACGGGCCATATATTGTCCAATGTTTAAGAGGACCAAACAAACTGATGGTATATTGTTTAGAATCAGGCCGAACCTTCCCTGTCCATGTGGACAACGCCAAGGTGATCCCGGCAGAAAAGTTCACCGAGTCACATTTTGACTTTATGAACGATGAAGTTTGGAATCCCCACGCAGTGTGAAAGAAATGTTAACTCACAAAGAACAAAAAATGGAAGGAATGAGGAAAGACAACATGAGAAGCGACCAGGAGTCCTTCGAAAGAAAAGAAAAGAAGAAGAAGAAAGAGGAGAAGAGGAGGAAGAAGACGAAGAAGCAGAAGAAGACGAAGAAATAGAAGAAGTAGATGAAGTGGAAGAACTTCCTCCTCCCACAGATCAAGTGTCTTCCCAATATTCTTTCCAAATTCCCATAACGCCACAAATTCCCATAACGCCACAAATTCCCATAACGCCACAAATTCAGTCCGGACACAGCTACTTTCCAACTCCCCATCCCCCACAATCTCAGCAAGAATACTACAACTCTTACTCTATCCCCCCACCTCAGCAGGTACCGAGTAGTTCAAATTATTGGAGCCCTCCGACTCCAGTGCAACAACCGACCCCGGTGGAACCCGTAAGAGAAAGTAAACCCGTGGAAGAAAGAAGATTTAGCGATGAGATTGTAGAAAGAAGAAGATACAGCGATGTAGTCGTCGGAAGAGCGCGTCCAGACAGTGAATTTAAGTGTTCCACTCCAAAGATTGACTTCCCAAAAACTCCCTCCAACCCTGCGGTTCGGAGAAAAGAGTTTAGACCATCTTTATCCCCTATTCAGCAAGAGATTTCCCTAGAAAACCCTGTTCAAGAAACTCTTCAGGAGCCACCCGCACCACACGAGGTGAGGCATGGAGCCCTATGGTGGAACCCCTCCAAGAGCAAATTCCCCTGTGAAATCTCAAATTTCCCCAGTGAAAGATGCCGTTTTGCCCATTCCCGCTGTTGTAGAATCACCCCCTATGGAATTCGTCAGAGATGACAGGAAGAAAGATCCATCTTACAGACCACATAACTTGTTTACTGGTCCCAGAGATTCTACACCCATGGTTACAAGAAGTCAAACAAGGATGAAGGAACAAGCTTTACAGCAACAGCCCGAGGCAAGTGACAACACGGAGACTACAGCGAAGACTCTTGTCCAGCCTCCACCTGTCGAATTGGATTTGAACACCACAGTCCGTGGAGGAAAAACTTGGTATTTGCCTCCTGGTTACTAGTTTATCCCAATTTTGTATATACTTTGTATATTCCTAGAGTTAAGAGAAAATTCTTTTAGTTTGTAGAATGAATTCTTCTTTATTCTGGCTAGTCTAAGAAGGATACGTTTTAATTTAAGAATATTGATGAAAGACATTTTCGCTTCGGTCTGTACTAAAATTTTTTTTTTCTTAGTTAAGAAACACTTAGTGGATTAGGAAAAATATTAGACTGGATTAGTAGACGATCGTCATAAATTTAAGAAAATTAACTTGGATTAGTATTATTCTTATTAAATTTTTTAAGAAAAAATTTTTGGATTAATACATATTCATAAGAACTCTAATCTTAGATTTTAGACGTAACTTCGTGATAGATCTTAGAATAGATTAATTCAATACTAGTTTTTACTTCATTTATTTTTTTATTAAAATATAAAATTTTAAAAATATGTTTCACTCTCAGAAAAAGGGGAGGGACAGCAATTTTTAATACAAAAAAAATAAAAAAATAACAAAATAAAAAAAAAAAAACTTCTATTAAGGAAAAAAAAAAAAAAATAAGTAATAGTTAAGGTAAGTATCCATAAGAAAAACTGATAATTAGTAATTAAAGCAACTAATAAAAACTAACATTAGTAATTAAGCAGACTAATAAAACTAATAGTAAGTAAGCAACCAAGTTACTAAATAGTATATAACGTTGAGGTTAAAAAAACTCTTACATTTAGATTTTAATTCTACTAACTCGATTATAGTTAAGAAACCAGTTAGTTTAGGTAATAAAACGCGAACGCTTTAACAAACCAATTAATTTTAAAACAGTTATTAAACATAATTAGGCGACCTTATAATTCATCACGATAAGAAAAGTATAAAGTATAAATATTTCAGAAATGAATTTCGGAATACCAAGTTTTGTTGCTACTCATCATCGTATCAACATGCCAAAGCAACTCATAAATTGAAAAGAAGAAACAAATATGATCTACCATGGTTTAGTGTCTGTTTATCGTACGGGAGAAGTGTAACTTCATAGAAGGATACCATCGATCTAGGTTATTCCCTTAGAATGTCCCCCAGACTTAAAGAAACATCATATGCAGACGACTAAAACTAGTAAAGCAAAGTAATTAAAGA
>JABUQX010022838.1:15000-17500 GCA_015478945.1 Trachelipus rathkii
TTATTATATATATATTATATATTAAATATATATAATATATATATATATATATAATATATAATATATTATATATATATATATATATAATATATATATGCGTATATGCTAATCAGTTTGTTAATGCAGATTCTTAGATTCTTCGATGATCATGGATGAAGAGGAAAAGGTTTCTAAGAAGAAAAAGAAATAAATGAAGGGAGTAATGGTAATCTGTATAAAAAAAAAAAAAAAAAAAAAAAAAAAAAAAAAAAAAAAAAAAAAAAAAAAAACAAAAAACCATTGAAGACTTTCACATTACTTATGTAAATGTCATCGAAGGAAAGAAAATAAATTTTGTTTGCTATAATTATGCATATATATATTTTTAACTTCTCTTCTAAGGGAACAAATCTACTAACTATTTTTTTATATTCATATAATTTATTCAATTACTTTATATGTATTCCTTTGAAACTCTAATTTCAATTAATGTTAATTAAATTAAAATCATTTCAAGATTGCAAATAAATTATTTAAAATGGTGTGTTTCTATATCGATAATCATGATTTTCTTAACAACATTTTCAAAGCTGTCCGACGTATACAATCGGAAATGATGAAATAAATTTAGAAATTTTATTATGTCTTTTCATATAGGCCTGTGTTTGCGGTAGCGCATATGGAAAACTTTCTGATCTATAAAAATTGTATTATTATTATTAATAATTTTCTTTATTATTATTATTATTATTATTATTATTATTATTATTATTATTATTATTATTATTAATTATTATTATTATTATTATTATTATTATTATTATTATTATTATTATTATTATTATTATTATTATTATTATTATTATTATTATTATTATTATTATTATTATTATTATTATTATTATTATTATTATTATTATTATTATATTATTATTATTATTATTATTATTATAATTATATTTAATTATTATTATTATTATAATTAAAATTATTTTGATTTTTATTACTATTATTATTATTAATTCTTATTAATTATTATTATTATTATTATTATTATTATTTTATTATTATTTATATGTTAAATTATTTTAAATAATTTATTTAAATTATTTTATTATTATTATAATATTTATTATTATTAATTATTTTTATTATTATTATTATTATTATTATTATTATTATTATTATTATTATTATTATTATTATTATTATTATTATTATTATTATTATTATTATTATTATTATTATTATATTATCACTTACATTATCATTATATTATCAATTATCATTAGGATCAATTGCGAGCACATTATCATTATTAATATTATTTTATTATTATTAATTATTATTTAATTATTATATTAATTATTTTATTAATATTATTATATCATTATTGCATTATTATTATTATTATTATTATTATTATTATTATTATTGTGAGGGATTTGAGGAAGGGAAGTAGCGTTCTCGAAGCGCTGAGATTATCTCCTATTGGGTATTTGGGGTGTAAGGTATATCCCACGACACTTCAGTGCCCAGTGGTTCGCCCCTTTTGCGCTCATATTCACATTCTTTTTCTAACACTGGAGTAGACAATCCGTATTACATAAAGACCATAAAGCTCTATTTATATCACAGAAAGCACTTTTTTTTCAAATATCCCTTTGTGTGGGGGAGAAAGAATTCTCACAGTTTACGTTCTGCGTATCGTAGAAATTGACTAAAAGGACAGTGATTGTTGGGTTAACTACAAGCTACCACATATCTTTTTTCAACTAATGTTTATGCATTCCTCTTCCCTGGTCGTGAAGGTTGTAATTGATCTTATATCTTTCGGTGAAATTGTATGAATCGTTTGGGTACATTGAATTTTAGAGGAATAAATGGTGAGGAAAAGAGGAAAGAGGTGATGGATGTATTTAGAAAGGGTAAATTTAATTTGCTTGCTGTGATTGAAACAAAGATGAAAGGATGAGTTGAAGACGAATGGTATGAGATCAAATGTGTGTGCATAGGGAAGAAAATGAGTTACGATTCTGAATAGTGATTTGTTATACAAAGCTCTGGTGGATTTTGTTTGCGTGAGTACTAAAATTCTAAAACGGTTTAATTTAAGTTTGAGAGGGCCTAAGTATGTGATTGTTTCATATGGTCCATCTGATGGTGTTTTTGAGGAGAGTGTGATTTCTGGGAAAATTTGAATGATGTTTTGGACGGGGTGAGTAGTAGGGGCTTCAGATTGATTGTGTTGGGTGACTTGTATGTTTGGATAGGTGATCGAAGAAAGGGATAGTATAACAGGTGTTTTTGGGGTTGCGGGAGAAAATGAGAGTGGTAGGAAGGTGATTAATTTCTGTGAGGATAGAGGTATGTTTGTAAGTAATACGTTCTTCGAGCACAATAATATTCAGAAATATAATATAGTTGGTGTACGTAGAGATGGTATCGAAGTCAAAAGTATGAATAATTTTGTGTTGATGAAGAAGGAGATGTTGAAGTATATATATGTGATGGATTTTAA
>JABUQX010022839.1:0-40000 GCA_015478945.1 Trachelipus rathkii
TAAGGAATTCATGCTAGAATCTATACTATGATAAGTCGGGTCAAGATGTGACAAATGTATAGTCGTTTGGCGATACCGAAGCATAATCACAAAATAAACCACATCCAACCACCAGTCCATCCACCTTGTCCTGAACCATGTCCTGGATCTATGACTTGCATCTTATTTGAATCTATTTATTCAAGCACATTTGAGTATTATTTTGAAACATAACATAATACAATGATAAATTCGAAGTCTTTATAACAAAGACATCAATATATTAACGAACAAAGTTCACATTAATAATAGTTACGTAGCATCATCTATAACTAAGAATATATTACATTTCATGACAAGCCTGAACACATCTTACAGAATATGGGAACGTAAACGTGTAACAAAGTTTTCTACACTAACAAGCAGTAAATTACTATACATACTCAAAAGACGTAATCCTGATCACACTTTTAGTAGCAAAGTCTCTAACATACAATGTAAGTGTTTACATAACATGTAATATTTAGACAAAAAGAAATTTATTCCACCAATACATTGGTTAAGCTAGTCATACTAATCATCATAACTCTATAACATAATATTGTTTCCCATCTCATAAGCTAAATGTGTAGACATACTAAGAAAAATGTACAAACAAACCCTAACACAATCTCATACTGAATAGGAACGTAACATTAACAAAAGTTCACAACACCTCTAAAGCAACTAACACCGCAACCAAAATCTAACCTAACTTCTTTTCATAGCATGATCTTTACATATATCGTAAGATTACACTTGACAGAGTAACATCAACATTAATAAAGAACTCAACATGCTGAACATGAAAGACCCAGCGATAATGACCTTAACACATGTCTTAGACAGAAATAAACGTTACGTAACAAAGCCCCATACTTAACAACAGTAAGTAACATTACCTATCAAACGTAACCTATTCACACCTTTCAACAGCCAACATAAAATGTAATACATAACATGGTAAATTATAACTAAAATTACACTACCTGTGTAATAATCATACAAAGCAAAAGTAGGCAATTCGTCACAAAGTTAACATTAATAAAGCCAACACAGCATCAACGAACTAAATATATATACAACGCAAAACGACACATCAAGCAAGACTACGTTAACATTAACAAAGGTCCAAACTTAAAACATAAAATAACTAACAAGCCATACAAACTCGCCATCCATTCACACATTGCCATTCAAATCATAATTCACGGCTACTTCCTTTAACTTAGTAAGATTACCTAAAAATTTATCATAACCTGACTAACCATCATAAGCCTAACTGATAAGACTACAAAGTAAAGTTTTTACCCTCTGTAAACTCGATAACATAACATACTTAACACACAACAACCAATAATAACAGCTTTCATTAACAACTTAATCAATAAACCGAACATACGAGGGAAGTAAAACCAAATACTCAACATAAAAAAGTTTTCTCCTAACAAACATACAAATAACAAAGTTTATCAAACATAACATAAAAAAAGTTCTTTGAATAAATATCTAAGTAAAGTGTAATAGTTTACCGAATTAAAGCTGTAAATCAGTAAATCAGTAAATTAAACCACCACCCTCCCGCCTCCCTACCCACCCCTTCCATCCTTGATCTTTCGATCTAATGACCCAGGTCACATATCGAGTACCATTCGGATAAACATAGTACCAAAAAGTTTATATAACTAACCTTCGAATAAATCTAACTAACATTTTCACATTAAAAAGCAAATAAATTGAACCAGGACTAAGAATATAATGCACAATGAAAACCTAACACACCTTACTACGAATAAACACCTAACATTAACAAGTTTCCATACTACAACACAAAGACCTTAGTCACAGCTAACAAACGAACCTATTCCGACGTTTCAACATATCTCTAAAAAATGTAATTTACATACACATTGTACGTTGCATTTCGAGATCATTTGCGATAACATAGCACAAAAATTTATTCTTATATAGAACCAGCAAATATGCTAACGAACTGTTTTAAATAATAAGCCAACAAACATCATAGACTAAGAAAATAATGTACAACGACAAACTAACACAACTTACGCACTAAAATACACGGGTAACATTACAAAGTTCCACACTTACCACTAGTAAAGCAACTAACATTGCATACAAAACGTGAAACCTATTTCATACTTTTCCAAACATATCTGTAACCTAGTACTAATTTTAACATACAACAGGATATTAACAAAAATTTTATCATAACCATTCATATATCAACAGACCACGAATAGTGAAACATAAAAGTTTTATCTCAAACATAACATAAAAATAAAGCTCTTTGAATAATAACAAGATGAAATTAATAGTTACAGATTTAAAGCAGTAAATCAGTAAATAGTAAAATCAAGCCACAACCACCCCCGCACCCCTCCCACAGACGTAAATTATTATGATTGATCATATCATTATTTCGATATATTTCGACTAAACAAACACAAAAATAAGTTTTGTATAAACATAACATAATAACACCACTTAACAAAGTTTAATTAATAAAGCGTAACCATAAATCAACCTGAACAAGAATATAAATGTACAACGACAAATCTAGACACACCATAACGTACAATAAACTACTAAATGAAAAAGTCCCATACTTACAACACAAGACCTGTAGACACGTACAAAACGCAACCCATTCACGCTTTTTCAAGCATTTGTAGAAATATATTTGTATATTTACATTTACACCGTTCGAGTAGCATACGAGTAATTCTCGATATAACATAGCACAAAAATGATTCTTTATAAACTAACCAGCGAATATATGCTAACAAACAATGTTTTCACATTAATAGCCTACAACATCATATGAACAAGAAAAAAATGTACATAGCTACAAACTAACCAAACTTATGCCACGTAATAACAATTATTTGAAAAATTCCAAACTTCACGCCAGAAATGAACTAGCAGGCATAAAAATAAGCTAATACTATTTCAAGCATACTCTACAATTAATGTATTTAGCATGACACAAGAATATGTAACAAAAAATTTATCATAACCATGTTAATCATACAGACAACGAAAACTGTAGTAATCATAACAAAGTTATCCAAAATTACATAAAATAATTCTTTAATAAATCATAGTAAATTGTTAATAGTTTACTGATTTAAAGCAGAAATTAATAAATCAGTTAAACATAACGTCCAACCCCTCCCACTCTCCACCATGACCTTTGACTATTGATCTACTTGATTCTTGTCAATTCGAGTCTCATTCGACTAAAATAAACACAAAAAAAGTTGTTTATATACTAACCATCGAAATATATGCTTAACGTAACAAAGTGTTTACATATAAAGCGAACATAACTATACTGACTAGAATAGAAGACAACGACAAACCCAACATATCTTACGTAAGAATAATCTGCTAACATTAAAAACTTCCGACTAAGACCTAAAGTAACCCACATCGTACAAAACGTAACTATTCCACTTTTCAAGCATATTCTCTAGTTACATTTGCAAGTTAATTTACTTAGGACACATGAATATTTACAAAATTTAGCATAATCCCTGTCTATACAGCACGGAAACGAATATAAGCAACGTACCGAAATTTTACATCAACTTGTAAAATTTAACAAAAAGTCATCATAACCCTCGTCTAAATTACCATAATCCCCACAAATTGCAAAAGACAACAAGTTTAACAAACATTAACATAAAAGTTGTCATCGTTCGATAATCCTACATCATTTGAACTATAATATAACTTAGCTTATTTTTGTCTTAGAAAAATTAATACTCAACAAAATCTTACCTAGGCTCACGTTTTCTAACACATTACGTCAATTAACACAGTAATATCTTACAAACTCATCATTCTCTAACAAAATCAGTGTTTATCTCATAACACAGTCAAGTAAGATTTTAACATAAAGTACCTAACTTAACGATAAACGCTTTCATTACGCCAAGAGTAAAAACAAACATCACCTGTCCCGAAGAAAACCAAGGGTGACCCTTGAAGAGTGTGATCTAGAGGTGGAAAATCAACCCCGAAGGTGTAAGCGGTTTTGGGCCTCACCCTCGGAGGGTACTCCCTTATCACCCTTGGTGATCCCCTCTCCAGGATCACCTCTTCAAGGGCTCATCTCTGGTTTCTCTCGGGATGATGGTGTTTAGATACTCTTGGTTAATGAAAGCCGTTTATTCGTTAAGTTAGTACGTTATGTTAAATATACAGACGTGTGAAATTAACACGATTTGTTAGAGAAAATGATAGTTTTGTAAGATTTACTGTGTTAACTGACGATGAGGTTTAGAAACGAGCTAGGTAAGATTTTGTTGACGTAATGTTTAGTTGCTCGAGAATTTGCTAATGTCTACGTTAATACATCTTTCAAATGATGTATCCTCGAAACGAGTGACACTTTTTATGTTATGTTGGTTAAAACTTGTTGTCTTGCAAATTACTTTGGATTAGAAGTTTATTAGCACAGGTTATAGATTTTGTTAAATATACGAAGTTAGTAAAAATTTCGTACTAGCATTATTATTCGTTGCGTATGCTGATAGACAGGGTTAGCTAATTTGTAAATATTAGATGTTAAGTAATTAACATTGAAAGTAGATATATTCTTAATCACCTGTAAGGTTAATGTTGTACAAGGTCACCTTCGTTTTGAAATGCCCAGTTTTATGTTAGTATTATCGCGTATGGTATGTGGGTGTCGTTGTACAGTTATACAGTTCAGGTTATGGTTATTTAAGCTTATAATGTAAAAACTTGTTACGTTAGCATATCGATGGTTAGTATATAAAACTTATTTTTGTGGTATGTTAGTCGAAATGAATACTCGAAATATGACAAAACATAATCAAAAGGTCAGGTGAGGTGGGATGGTTGACGTTGTTTAACTGGATTTATGATTAACTGCTTAAAAAATCAGTAAACTATTAACATTTAACTATGATATTTTATTCAAAGAACTTATTTTTTATGTCATGTTTGGATAAAACTTTGTTATTTTACAGTTTCGTGGTCTGTATGATAATTAGACATGGTTAGATAAATTTTTTAAATAATTACGGGAATGTAAAAATAACCGAATATGTTAGAGATATTCTTGGAAAAAGTAGGAATAGCTACGTTTTTGTATGCAATGCTATTACTTTAACTGTGTAAGTGGGAACTGTTAACTGTTTATTAGTTCATAAGTTGTGTTAAGTTTGTAGGTGTACATTATGTTCTTAAGTTCATTAAGATGATTAGCTTATAGAATAACATTGTTTGTTAGCATAATCGTTGGTTAGTATATAGAAGACTCAATTTTGTGCATGTTTTATCCGAAATGAACTCGTAAGCGACGTAAATCAATAGTTAATGTAAAATTAACAAATGGTATGGTAGAGTTATGCTTGAAAAAGCGTGAATGGGTTGCGTTTTGTACGCTGTGCTAGATTTATGTTGTTAGTTGGTAACTTGTTAAGTTAGTAGTTTATTCGTACGTATTGGGTGTTAGGTTTGTCGTGTAAGCATATATTCTTATTCAGGTTATGATATGTTATGTTAAAGTGAAAAACTTTGTTACGTTAGCCAATATTCGTATATATATATTAAACTTATTTTTTGTTATGTTATCGAAAATGATACTCCAAATATGATATGTACAATAGATCAATAGATAAAAGTCCGTGGAAGGTGGGGGGGGTTTGGAAAAAAATGGTCTTTCGAAATTGTTGACTGATTACGGATAAACTTTTGCTTTAAATCTGTAAACTATTACAATTTACAATGATATTTAATTCAAAGAGCTTACTTTTTTTATGTATGTTTGGATAAAACTTTGTTACCTTAGCATATCCGTTGGTCTGTATGATAATTAGAAATTATGATAAATTTGTTAAATATCACCATGTTAATAAAATAACGAATATGTATAGATATGCTTGGAAAAGTATGAAATTAGGTTTATTTTGTATCAATGCTAGTAATGTACGGTGTTAAGTGGAACTTGTTTAAGTTAATCTGTTATTAAGTGCGTAATTGTTTAATTTGTCGTGTACATTATTTCTTATTCATATGAGCTTGTGGCTTTATAATGTAAAACATTGTTATGTAGCATATATTCGGTTAGTAATAAAGAACTCATTTTGTGCTGTGTTTATCCGAAATATACTCGAAATGCAACTAAATCAATGGGTAATTAAAAATAACAATAATCTTGTAGAGATATCTGAAAAGTGTGAATAGTTTACGTTTTGTCGCTGTGCTAGCTTAGTGTTGTAGTAGGAAATTGGTTAATGTTAGTAGTTATTCGTACTAAGTTGTTAGGTTTTGTCCCTTGTGCAATATTCTAGTCTGGTAATGCATAGCTTTATTAATGTAAACATTTGTTACGTCATTGGTTAGTATATTTAAAGAACTTATTTTTGTACTATGTTTATCCGAAGGTACTCATATCAATCCTGGTCATTAGATTCGAAAGATCAAAAGGGTCGTGAAGGGATGGTAGGGAGCGGCGGGAGGGTGGTGTTTAATTACTGATTGACTGATTTACAGCTTAAATCGGTAAACATTACACTTACATAATTTTACTCAAAAACTAGTTTATGGTATGTTGGATAAACTTGTTATTTATGTTATGTTGGATATAAACTTTTATTTTCAGCTATTTGGGTTTTACTTCCCTCGTGTTCGCTTATGATTAAGTTGTTAGGAGAATCTGTTATTCGTCTGTGTTTGTTGTAATAGTAGTTCAATAGTTTTAGCTTATGAGGTAAAACTTTACTTGTTTGCTTTACATCGTTAGGCATTATGATGGTAGTCGGTATTGATAAATTGGTAAATATTACATGTAATTAATTTAATATTGTCATTTGGTGATATTTAGAAGTGTGAATGGATTTTTGAGCCTGTATACTTTTACGTTAAAGTTTGGCCTTGTGGTAATGTTAACAGTTTATCTTGCTTAAGATTGTCAGGTTTGGCGTTTAATTATAATTCTTAGTTCAGATGCGTGTTTGCTTATTATTAAAACTTTGTGACGAATCATACTTTGCGCCGTAGATAATACACAGTATGAAAATTAGTTTATATTACCAGTTAATGGTATAAATTAACAGTTATGTTAGAGACATGCTTGAACAAGTAATAGTTACTTTTTTGTATGAATGTTAGTTACTTTTACTGGTGTTAAGTATGGGCTTTGTAAACGTTACAGTTTAATTCCTGTTAAGATGTGTTAGTGTTGTCGTTGGGTATTCATAGTAGTTGCTAAAAGTATGCTTAATTAATGTAATTGTACGTGTGTCAGTGAAAGTTAACGATAAAAGTAGAGACTATGCTGAAAAAAGAAGAATAGGTTATCGTTGTGGTGGCAGTGTTAGTTACTTTAGAGTTGTTAAGTATGAATTTGTATGCTTGAACAGTTTATTCAGGTGTAAGTTGTTTAGGTTGTTTTGTACATTATTCTTCATGTAAACATGTGCTTATTGATATGAAAGCCTTATTATTAGAGATTCGTGATTAGTATGATATTTAACCAATGTGTGATAAATTTTGTTAAATATGCCTATGTTTAATGTAAAATTAACATTGTTATTTGAGATATCTTGATAAAGTGAAAGATAGATCTTTGTGGCATTAGTTACTTAACTGTTGTTAAGTTAGAACTTTCTTCTAACGTTTAGTTTTAGTACTGTTTAAGATGTGTCAGTGTGGGTTCGAATATGCGTTTCTAAAACATCTTTATTAAGAAAACTTTTGTTTTACGGTTGCATATTTTGATTGCTCTTTGTATATTAAAATCTGACTTTTAGTTATGTTTATCCAAAAGATACTCGAACCTGTACTGAATCAATAATAATAATCAAAAGATCAGGAGGCAGGAAGGTGATGGATGTGGTTGATAGTGTTTGATTTAGTGATTTACGCTTAGATAAAACGTTACAATTAAAGTAAAATTTGACCTAATCAATAATCAATTAAATCATAAGATGGAAGTGAGGGAGTCTGGATAGGGTTTGGATTAGTGATTTACTGCTTAGGGTATGTAAAACTTACAATTTTAGCAAAAATTTGACCTTAATCAAAAGATCTAGATCACGACTGGACAGGAGGAATGGTTGGGCGGCTTGATTAGTGATTTTACTGCTTAACGGTCTATGTAACCATGAAAATTTAGTAAAATTGACCTTAATCATGATCAATAATGCACAGATATCAGGAGGGGTTGATTAGTGGTTTGTATTTATGTTGATGTTATCCTGCGTAGGTAGTAAATAACTAATAAGTTATAAACATAAAAAGTGTAAGAATTATTTATTTATTATTTTATTAATTTATCAAATTTTTTTTTTGAATGTTATGAAGCATGAAAGTTAAGATAGTTTCGTAGTGGTCTTAATCTCAAACAAAGATTTTTTTAATCACGTATTTAACCGGCACCTCAGGTCCAGACCGGTGCCGAACCACTCATCAATCTTATACCAAGTCTTTCTAGAAACCAACCTAATCCTCTTCAACCAAATTTCATCAGCCTTATAGATCGATTAATTTTTTTTTAATGGGTGGTCCCCTTCGGGGGTACCCTTGGGGACGTAACATCGTCCCATATAGGTACCTCCCACTACCACCACTCCACATATCCATAAGTAACTCCTAACTTATATACGGATATATGGTGAGCATGAGGCGCGGTGGGTCGGTGCTGGCGGAGCGAGCATTGCAGTGCGACTCGGATCGCTGAAGCTGAGCGCAAAGGGTTAAAAACAACTCAGAACAGTGATTATCCTGCGGGATCACTCTTTTCGACGTAATATATAATTCATAATAATGGGTATTTATGTGTATTGCGCGCGCGCTCCTCTTCGCGGCGACGTAATCTGTCTGCGACGAGATTGACGTCATCTTACTCTCTTATGCCTAACGCTATTTTAAGCCTATATTGGCTCGCCAATTCCCACAGGCGTAAGCGCAATAGCCCATCCCCTCTCGGGCGACCTCCCCATATATACACTCCTACAGACTGAAATTACGAAACGGAATTCGAAGCTACCCATACTACTTAAATCCCATTTGACCGATATTTTCTATCCTTCTTCGACGAAAGTGATTGAGGCGCGGATGTCCCATCACACTATAATATAATATATATATAAGTATAAGTATATATATATATATATATATATATATAGTATAAATATATATAATATATATTATATATATATATATATATATATCATATACAATTATAATAATATAAATAGTAACATATACATATAAAATAAATATATAATATATAGTTAGTATATATTATATAATAATATATTATATATATATATTTAATATATATATTATTATAAATAATATATAAAATAACTATAATTATATATATATCATATACTATATATAATATATATATATATTATAATAATTTATAATATGTGGCACGCGGCGCAACTGGCGGCTTTGCAGTTGCGATCGCAATTATCTCGGTTGCGGTTGCGGTTGCGCGCAAATTATTTTGGAATGATTTCAATGGTTGCGGTCATCATTTGTGTGGCAAAATATTTGGGCAAAATTACAATATTAAAATCGCTAACCGCAACTTTAAAAAATAAAGAAATAAACATTTAATTCTATTTCTGGTTTTGAAATGTTTTCAAACCGTAACAATTAGACATGTTATAAGTTATTACGGTCTGTTTCATTTATGCCAGCGTTATAGTCCCTAAATTCAACTATGCTGGAATTAAATTGTTTTTCCGATCGTAAAGACTTATTTTCACTCTGATAAAATGGATCGTTTTCTTGACGAAAGCATGAGTAAAAACTATTCCGCCCATACCTACTATTCTCAAGTTGAAGTGATATTTTAGTAGAATTATCGCTACTTGTAGTAAGCGTTGTCTAATGCTAGATAGGAAACTTTAGAAAGTCATCACAAAACCCCTGTCTTACCTTACAAATTTTTTGAGTTTGTAAGCTCAAACGAAGAAGGTGATCGTTATGTATTTATTCAGTAAGTTTACCGCAGTCCTAGAATGTTACAAGGCCTCAGAAAAAGTCCTCTATAGTCTGCGATCAACATATTTCAAGCAGATTGGAGGTAAGGAAACTATTCTTACATAGTTATTATTTTGTGATCCACCAGTCAACACACACACACCACATCGACCAGCACGACACACATTCATAGTATATATAATTAGTAGTATTATTAATATATATATATAGTATATATATATTATTATAAAATATTATATAATATATATTAGTATTAATAATATAATATATAGTATATATCTATTTATAGGCGTGGGATGGTTTAACACCATGGTTAAACCATTGTTTAAACCATGGTTTAAACCACACAAAAAAACCAATGGTTTAAATCATAAAAAAACCATGTCATAAATTTTTTAAAAAAAATGTAATTTATTAATGGGGTGAATTAACGATTCTCTGAATTTTTTCAATCGCTAAGTAGTTGAAGGAGTATAAATTAATTAATACGGAAAGTATTGTGAATAAAAAGTATATATAATTATATATATTATTTGTATAAAATATATATAGTATATATATATGTTAATATTTAGTATTATATAATATATATATATATATAATTATAAATATAAATATATATATAATATATATATATAATATATAATATTATATATAAATATATATGATAATTAATATATAATATTTTAATTTAACATTTTAAAACAGATCATGTTTCGAGCCTTGAAGGATTTCATTTTTTCTACCCCATTCGATTGCCTTTCAAAAGATAAAAATTACTCATTGCTAGTGTGTGGCCACATGCACTTCAACCAACTAGAAGGCAATGACTGAAACAAGGAGGATGTGAGGTCGGCAAGATTGTGGAATCGAGCTAGAAAGCTAATCACCACTCAACAGACAATTACAAAGTTAAAAAAGGAGGTACAATCAGGCAGTAAACAGAAGCTCACATATTGGCGACGTATATTTTAACCCAAGATATCAGACCCCAGTACTTCCAGGGATGATTATTCAAAAGCAGTGGAATTTATTGAATAAAATTAGCGCCCCCTTCTCCTCATTCTATAAAAGCCTAACTAATTATTGCGTTTCAGAGTGACTCCTTCATCATGGACAAATCTCTCAAAAGAAAAATTAGATGAAGAAAAACCAAAGGAAACACCGATGATTGCAACCTTCATAACTTCTAATTTGAAAGATGATCCTCTCAACAGCAAAGAGTTAAAAATCAAGGTGGAACATCCTAAACAGGAAATAGTTTTTGTATATAATTCTTAATGATAATTCAGTTTCGGCTTTTAATGATGAATCTCTCTAACATTTTCTCTCTCTCTTCTCTCTCCGTCTCTCTATCCTCTCTCTCGTCGTCCATCCTCCTCTCTATCTCTCTCTCATATCAATATATATATATATATAATAATAATAATATATATATATATATCAATATATTATATATAATTATATTATATATATATAATATAATATATTTATTATATCAATTATATTATATATATAGATATAATATATATATATAAAAAATATATAGTTATATAATACTATATAATAATAGTATTATATTGTCGCTAGCATTTCAAATATAAAGTAAATAAAGACATTCATTTTGATATCATTATTAGAGTTATTGATAAAGGTTCTTATGAGTTTTCTTTTTTTTTTGGTAAAATAATAAATAAATAACCTTTTTCAATAGATTTATGTATTCAATATATGAAATCTTTTTTTAAGTCTATTATTATAAAACTCAAAAAATAATAAAATTATCATTTTACAGTTATCAAGAAAATTTGAAATTTAATAGACTCTAAAGAATTAAAGGATATTAAAACAATAGTGTTAGCACATGTGTATAACAGTTTCATTAGTGATTTTTGCCTTTAAAATCTAATAAAACCATCAAAAACTACATTAAAACCATAAAATAGCAAAAAACATAAAATACAAACAAATAAACATTAAGATAGGTTATTTAAAATCCCAATGTTTTTTTTTTTTAAAACATGTTTTCCAACCCTTATATATATATATATAAGTATATATATATAAAGATATATATATAATAAATATATATATATTATATATATAATAATATATATTAAATTGTCTAAATAATTATAGTATAATATTTATGAATTATGATAATATATATATAATATTAATATTTAATATTATAATATAATATTAAATTATAATATATATATAATATATATTCTATATATATTTATAATATATTATAAATATAATATATTATATATAATATATATATTAGTATATATATAAATATAGTATAAGAATATATTATATATATAATAATATTATAAATATATAATATATGTATATATATAATATTATTTATAATATAATATATATATATATATATATAATAATATATATATTATATTATATATTAATATTATATATATACATATTCAAAATAGTATATAATTTATATAAAAATATATATATAAATATATTAATATTAGTATAATATAATATATGTGTGTGTATTATTTAGATATATATGTTTTATTAGATTGATTGATTGAACGTATATTCTCTTTTTAGTAATTTAAAGTTAGGAAGGTTTTTAGGTGCGAATTGCGGTTGCGACCGCAATTCGCCGTCTACCGCAATTTGCCGTTTGCGGTGCGATCGCATTATTTTTTTATGAAATTGCGCTGCAGTTGCGCCGCAATTATTTTTTGGTTGCGGAGAACCTATATATATATTATATATTAATATATTATATATACTATTATTATATTATATATATTATATAATATATATGATAATATTATATAATATAATATATATAATATAATAATATATATTATATTAATATATATATATAATATATATATATATTAATTATATAATATATATATAATATATATATAATATATTATCTATATTATATATAATATATATATTCGATTCGGCTTGCTGAACGACACAAAAATTTCGTGTAAGAAACTTCTGTATTAGATTATAATTACAGTTACTAATTTCAATACCACAGCATCACTAAAAATCATAAGCCACACATACAACATAACAATCTACTTATAACATACAAAATCACACTCTCTATACTCTAACTAGAAGGTCCGCCCATCTTATATTTCGAACCACGTCCACTGTGCAACTTCAAATGAGTTGGCTCGAAGCAGGGCTGCCCTAGTAAACTAGATAATCTTTGCATTATAGATGCCGCTTATTCAGGAAACATATAACACAATTCCTGACAAGAACCTACTCGTATTATGAACCCCCAATTTCATCGTATAGAGTCGGTATCAAAAACTGTATACAACAACTAACTAATAACTAAACAACTAACTAACTTAACTAATCTAACTAACTAACTATATATATAATAGATATATAATATAATATATATATATATATATATATATATTAATATATAAAATATAATATATAATATAATATAATATATATAATAAATATATATAACTATATATAATATATATATATATATATATAGTAGTGGTGTTTAAGTACGTATTATATATATATATATATATTATATATATATATATTATATATTAATATATATAAATAATAATATATATATATATATATATATATTATATAATAATATAATATAGAAATATAATAATGTATATATTATTATATTATTAATAATATATATATTATATAAATATATAATATTAGTTTTATTTCTTTATTTAGTTAAAGATAGCAACAAACTTTGTTATTTAATTCTGCTTACTACGAACAAGACTTGAATACCATCTATCAGATTAATTGCATTATAGGAAGTGGAATGAAAGTAATAATATATATATAATATATATTATTAATTTGTATTATTATTATTTTAGATATATATATATTAGATATTTTAATATATATATATATATTATATATATATATTAAAAAGTATATTCATAAATTATATAGAATATATAAATATTAATATAATATATAAATATAGTTATAAATATATAATTATATTATATATAATATATTAATAATAATATAATAATAAAAATAATATATAATATATATTGCAAATGATCATTTTAAAAAGAGTTTTTGTTGACAAATATAGTAATAAATAATATAATACCCACCAGCTAATTGAAATAATATTGATACTTGATTAGATAAGACATATAATTATATATAGTATATATATAATATATAATATATAATTATAATATATATTTAATTTTTTGATATATACTATATACTATATTATATAATATATATATATTATTATTATATATATATATATAGGTAAATATGATCAAAATATCGTTCAAATATCGGAACAATCTGAAACGTAGATGATAAATTATCGAAAGTAGATATTATATAGTATAATATATATATAAGTAATTATATATATATAATTATATACATAATTATATCAGTGGATTCCTGCTCATGTTGGACGCATGCAATGCGATAATATAAAGCTAAGAAAGGTTATCTTTAAAACTATATATATATATAATATATACTATATATATAAATAATATATTATATATATATAATATTATATATATTAATATTAATATATATATTAATATAATTCATGAATATTATATAGGTAAATTGCTGATAAGTTAATAATATATTTAAACCTAAATTGTTTGTATTTTGTCTATTAATATAAGTATATAAAAATATTATTTAGTATATATATATAAATATATTATAATATTATTATAATAATTACTTACTTTAAATATCATCGAAGTTTACACTTGAACATGAAATCTATTCTCCTGGTCGTTTTGCAAAATTCTCTATTAATTAAAGTTATAAAAATTGTCTTAATTTCCATGTTTCCCTTAAGATAAATGTTTCTATCGATATTAGGTTGAAAGATTGGACAATCTACTTTCATTGAGAGTTTTTCTCAAATATGTTTGATCTTAATTGAAGAGCTGAACATGTGCTTCAACCCTCGCACCTTGATATTGGTATGTTTAGAGTTAAATTAACAGTCTTAGTAGAGTTCTTAAGCGCATTCTAATTATTCTCTATAATTTACTAAGGATTCGTCAACATTATCTGTTTAGCAAAAAGTTTTTGTTAGTAAGCAATACACAAATACAGATCGCAATCGTGGAAAGTCATAAGAAGACGGTAGTTTACATTTTAAACAGATGAAAAGCCCTGAGAAAAACTAATTTGGATGGTTTAAATTTTTGTCCCATTGCAAAAGTTACAAAATCCAAATTAATAAAAGACATAAAACCCCGCTTGTTGTATTGTGTTCGCGGGGTTCTCCGCCCTCCCTACTGGTAGGAAAACGTCCCCCACTTGGTGTTCCCGCATCGGCTCGAGCCCCTAAATTTGGTGTTTTTAACTTTTACAAATATATATATATACTATATTATGTTAAAATATATATATTATATTAATATATATAATAATATATAATATATATATATAATTATATACTTTATATAATATATATATTAGTCCCAGACCCCCCCCAAAAAAAATTAGCCAATTTTTTATATTTTTATGTTTAATTTTTTTTTTTTTTTAACATTTCCTAAATGATTTACAAGAGAGTTCCAAAAATGTATTCATTCTTATTTTAATTTATTTTCAATTTTTTTGTTTTTCTTTTTTTTTTTACAGTTCCTCGGAAAATTGCCGAATTCACAATGTATCTTGTCCCGTGAGCTTCGTAGTTTTTGAGATATAGTGTGGCTCTTCAGAGGCGCCATATATAATAATATATCTATTAGTATATAATAATATATAGGATAAGTTAATATAGTATAAGTAATAGATATAGTAAAATATATATTTATATAAAGTATATATATATATTGATATTATATAATATATATATTATATATATAGTTTTTATGTGTATAGACTGAAATCGTATGATGAATAAAGGCGTTATGTATATTAAGCCATAAAATTACCAATAACATTAAATTAAAAAAAAAAAATTCAAATACATTAATAAGACCAACAAATATAAAAATATAATGATGTGTAAAATGTAAATGCGAACGAAAATAAATACTTACCCGTATCCCCCTTGCAATATAAATATTATAATTGATAAATATGATATGTCCCAACATAAGCAACTCCTGTCATTTCCTATTGCATTGCAATTTTTGCCATATTTATTAATAGCATTTATGGAGGCTATATTTCATTTAAATGCTGAGTCCTTTTTTCTGAATTCTTGCATTTAATAGCCAGCAAATAAATTTATAACTGTAAAAAATGCATCTAAGAATAATATATAATTTGAACAATTAAACACAAATGCCTCCAAAAATATTTTTTTACTTACGACGTAGCATCATCTGCAATGCTTTGCAATTCATGGGAAACGCCACTTATATCAATCTAAGAATAATAATATATTTGAACAAATAAACAAATGCCTCCAAAAAAGATATTTTTTTCAAACTTTAAAATATCTATTAAATTTAAAAATCTATTATTATAATAATAATAATAATTATAATTTATCAAAATGGTTAGTGAAACATATGAGTAAAGAAATAAAAAATATATATATATATATTAATATATGTATTAATATATATAAATATATTAAGATATATAATATATTAGTATATAATATATATATAATATATTTAATATTATAATAATAATATAATATATAATTATTATATATAATATATATATAAATTAATAATTTATGTATATATATAGGATATAGCTAATACTTAATATTATATATATAATATATATATATATATATATAATATATATATATACTATATAATAATATAATAATTTATATAATTAAATATATATTATAAATAATAATATAATATATATATATATATAATTATATATATAATATAATATATATTATATATATAATTAGTATATATTATATATATATTCTAAATAAGAATAAAATATGAAATATATTATATTATCTTATTATTAATTTATTAAGCTACGTGGCTATGATCCGAACGCCAAATATATTTCACTAGATTATGGTAAATTCAATCCAGAAATTTCCAATTTAAAGGCCGACATCCACTGATACATGGCGTTTAAGTGTAATTCACAAGGCATTTGGGAAAATAGATAAGGGAATGAGTTTCCAGATTTAGCTGTGGACATACATTAAGAGAGCAATAGGTTTGTGTCAATTGAGATGGAGAAGAAATGGAAATGAGACTCTGTTGAAGGTAAAGGTGCTTGCTCGAGCCCTCTCACCTGAGAATTTGCGACCGAACATTCGATCATTTTTGATCTAATATTATTATGATATATATTACTATATATATAATATATAGAGTAATAATATATATATATATAAATATATAATATATTAAAAGAAAAATTTTATATATATTATAATAATATAATGTATATAGTATATATATTATATTATCTTATTATTATTATATTGATATTTTTTACTTTATATTACTTATGTATTGTTATTGTTATATAATATTATTATTATTTTATTATTATTATAATTATATATTATATTATTATTATTATATTTAGGTAAAACCTCAATTATAAATAAGCGGGTTAAAGGTGAATAGGACCCTCCTTTGTATAAAAAATGATTTATGGTCACACAATGCACTAAAAACATAAAAACATTATCCCACGCTGCTCAGCATGTAAAAAAAAATAAAACTGAGCCAGTAAGATCCTAATTACAGTTCTTTAAAGAGTGAACCAAGAGTTTGAAGCGTTCATGTGATATTCTTAAGATTTACCTATCGAGAGATACAAATACCTACCTTACGTAAATATCCGCTATATAAGTATACTCTGTTCGCTTGGTGCCTCTCAAAAAATAAATTCGGGTGAGAAAATGAATGCTCACTACGAGCTTATTTCGTCTGGGACTTCCTCCGGATTTAGGAGCGAATTTCACTAGTCGCCTGTTTGATGAAGTCTGCAGGGCTGGGGGAATGGTTCACCGGCCTACTTGTAGTGCGAATCCTAGGGCTAATGGCCTCATTGAGGTTCAACATAGAAATTTGCTGGCATGTCTGAGATGTATGTTGTAAGAACATGATTTAAGCCCCTCCGACTGGCCGAACCTCTTACCTATGGTGTTGTTCACTCTGAGACTCGCGCCGATAACAAAAAATGGTATCAGTCCTGCACAATTGATGTCTGGCCAAAACATATCAATACCGAGTGGATTAGTTGATCCTGCTTCGGAGACGGCTCCAATAGAACATAATGCATGTATTAAAAAGCTAGCCGCGCTTTTAGCTCAGCCGCTGGCTCCATACACCAATTATAAAAATCGACAAGTCTTTGTGCCAAAAGGGTTACATGAAGCGAAGTTTGTCGTAGTACGGCAGACACAGTTTAATGTCGGCAAATTAGCGCCTCGCTATGTCGGCCCTTTTAAAGTTATAAAAGTTAATAAACAGAACGTACTTATAAAAAAAAATGGGAAGCCTCATTTAGAAAATTTAAGAAACGTTTGCATATATTATAACTTAGTAGATTTAGAAAGAGAAAATAACACCTAAAAAAAAAATAATAATAAAAATAAATAAATAAATAATCCTTTCTTTCAGATAGTAAAAACCCTAAGGTAAAGGTACATAGAAATGATTAAAGGGTTGCCTCGAAAGTAGTAGCCTTATTCTTTAAAGAAAATTATTGTTTCTCTCTAACTTTATGGTCTTTATTCCTCTATATAAATTTTTATAAAAAAATTGTGAAGGGGTGTTAGCAATTGCAAGATAACCATTATGTACCGTAATCGGTACATAGTATAAAATTTATAAAGGATATATGTAAGTGCAACCAGTACCGTATCTTAGGATCGGATCTCTGGTGCGCGATTTAAAAATCTTGTACAAGAAAGTCCTGTGTTCAAACATAACTGTTTCATTCTTTTTTTTGTATATTATCAAGTCTCAGAGGTAGCTCTGTCTCCAACGGCTGTGCCGCCTGCAGGGAGGTCAGTAAGGGTAAAAAACCCAGAGAGCTAACATCTTGGCACTCTCTTGGTCCAAAAATTGATACTTTAATTGGAGTCAGATTTAAATTAATAGCTTGATATTTAAAGAATAAACATTTATTTTTGAACAATAGTGAAATATCTTAATGTGTGTTCATGTAAAATAGTTATTAGAAATAATTAAGAAATAAATAAAGAACGTTTCACTATTCCAAAACTATTTTATTATTTGCTATATCAAGGTGATCTCGTAAATAGGGCCAATTAACATTATAGAGATCAGTCTTTGTATATATATATATATATATATATATATATATATATATATATATATATATATATATATAATATATATATATATATATATATATATATATATATATATATTAAATAATTATTAAAAATTACCCTGCTGGGATTGAACCTGGGCCCTAGCAGATGAACGCGTATGTGCTTGACCACTACGCCATCGTGGCGTAGTGGTCAAGCACATACGCGTTCATCTGCTAGGGCCCAGGTTCAATCCCAGCAGGGTGAATTACTCAGAGGGGGTATTTTTATCAATACTTATTAACACTGCGAAGTGGAGTAGAAGGTGGAGCAGTTTACCTTATCTATAAAATATGATCCCCCGGTCTGCTGAGTGTTTTTTCACCTTGTGCGGTGCTCTGCTTGACCCTGCGCCCGAGTGTGGACGGGAAGAGCGTGGCATGTCCTGTAGGTGGGTGCTTATATTCACCACAGGAAGATTTGACGCGTTCTTCTTTTAGTCCATCGTGGCGTAGTGGTCAAACAGTCATACATACAGAAATTAATCTGGTAGATCTAGGTTCAATCAGCAGGAATGAGATTTTTCAGGCTTATTTTTCTCAATACTTATTAACACTGCGAAGTGGAGTAGAAGGTGGAGTAGTTTATATATATAAATATATATATATATATATATATATATATATATATATATATATATATATATATATATATATATATATATATATATATATATATATATATATATATATATATATATATATATATATATATATATATATGAGTGTGTGTGTAGGTGCTCGCACTTAAGGGTAATTGTAAAAAAAATACTTTGAAAAAGGCAGTGAAATTTATCAAATTTATCAAATAATGACTGAGAAGCTAATAATAAAAAAAATTATGATGATATTGACAATATTGGTGATAATCATAATGATGGTAATTATAATAAAAATGATGCTTATAATGATGATTTTAATATCATTAATAAAAATTTGAGATGGACTGGATATTAAATTTACCAGATAATAAACGGATACTGAATATCCGTCCGTCTGTTCACCAAGGCCTGATAGCGGAAATTCGGTTTTCACACATGACGTTTCATTTTCAGTAAGTCATATCTATCAGTGATTTCCTTATCACAATATTGACATTAATGTCCTTTATTATGGTATTCGCTGATTACTTTCTGCACATTATTTTCAGACACAAAAACGCGCGAATAGTTTAAAGAGACATCGAAAATTAATTCTGTCTCTTTTTTTGTTATAAAAGAATTTCTGTTTTATTAATTTCAAATATGTTTTCTCTTTCTTAGCCATCAGATCACTAAAGTACTTATCAGACTGTTGGTTTTGTCTAATTTCTTCGAAGTCCAAATCTCGTTTATAATGAGAGACTAATATTTTTGCATTTTTATCAAACGTTGTTATTAAATTTATTTTGGCAGTTTCCAATATGGCCGCTTCAGCGCGACCGCTGTTTTCATTTCGAGCAGATAGGTCTATCTGTGCACTGTCATTCATTACCAAGTTAATAGCGCTTACGTCAGAAGCTGTAGTAGTCCCAGCTGACCGCTCATTGACTGTAGTGACTATGTTGGCGGAGTCACAGCCTACACTATTTGGAACTGCATTTTGTCCTACGTCATCCTCATCTTGGGCAATATTATTTGCAAGTAAATATTTTAATAACGCATTTTGACTTTCGGTAATTAACTCCATCGTGATATTGAAAGTATTCAAGATGGCTAGTTCCCTCAATTCCCTAGCATTATAATTTTGTAAATCATTAGCATGATTTATTTTATATACCAACGCGCTTGAGCACGTGCAGATACGTACATTTTTTCCCGCCAAAATTGACCCAATTTCTTAAATAATTTTGTTAATCCTAATAAAAGCTTATTTACTCGGCAAATCAGTTTTTTCGTCACTTAAAAGACCACTATAAAAGCGAAATAGGAAATGTTCCATTCTCATCGTCTCGACATGATTATGTAATTAAAAGCTTTTATTATTTGCGTAGATATAATACTTGAGGCGCGTCAATGCCGGAACTAAGTCGTTAAGCGTGACTAATGACTTGTTTTATATCCAAAAACGACTTTCTCAGCATCGGGAGACCACGTGATTTTTTATTAGAGCTATTCTTTCTCTTTAAAATGAAAGACACAGCGTGTAGATTTGTAAATATGGTATATTTTCTTTTGTCGATAAAATGAAATTCTACTACAAACGAACGCACATTGTTTTATTGTTATGGGCCGAGGAATACTTAATTATTTCCCTTAACTTTTTTCCGATAATGGTGAAATACGATTTCTGTCAAATCAAAACCGTCATTAACTATAATCTTTTCTCCAAATTCGCCGCACATACGTCATTTTACCACCAATTAAGCTTTCTCAAGCTCACAGACGAATTCTCACACGGCATACAATTCTTTTCTAATCACACCTGAGGGGAAACTCCATTGTGAATGGCGCTCTCCTTTAACATTCGCTTTTACTAAATTTAATAACTCCATCTTTGTTTGTTCGAATAATTTTTATGAGGAATTCGGCGTGGTTTAAGTTTTATGGGGGACCGCTTATATTAGTTTTATAAGGAAAAAGCGAAGCTATTTCCTAAATAGCAAGTTGGAAATGCGAGTCTCCTCCACCCCGTAAAACAAAGGTCTCCCACATTTCCTATTCTGTTAAGTCTCGGACGTTCCGCGTTCTACTCCCACCAAATTCTTTGAACCAAGTCGCCCAAACTTTAAGTTACTTTCTTCGAACATTAAAATTTTCCGGTAAATATGAATTTACAAACAAATTCCTAAATTCAATTACAAGATTATTAATTATTGGTATATCGCTAAAAAGTTCATTAGAAACTACAAAAGAAGAAAATTAAGAGAGAGTGTGAATGAAGGCATTATCTCTACAAATCGTGTTGTTATATATATTTATACATTCTTTGCTCTGAGTGTGTCAACGTATCTAACTCAAAATTAATATCGAAAGCAAATTTTTTTCAGAAACGGCATTGCTAGAATACAATAGGTAATCTGTGTTAAAAATTCAGCATCACTACGTTCAGTCTTCAACCGTCAAAATCAATTTGTACATTTTCGCGATGAGTATATACAAATTACCGTATATTGGCGGCTTAATGACCAAATAACTCGATATATCGAATCGTCCCCATCTATAGGATTAAATGAAGCTCACTACCATATCTAAAAAGAAAAACTTCTTTTCGACATTTTTCAACAATCGTATAAAAGTTACTAATATATTTCCTACATTATTTTTCAAATTATATATATTTATAAAAAGGATTTCTTCCTCGCGTATCGGAGCATCGTAATTAATATATTTTGTGAGCCGCTAGAGGTAAGCGTGGGTACCGTGGGTCACATCGATACTCTTTAATCAATAGTTGGGATATTCAGAGCTTCGTGGAAGGAGATTACCTCCTGTACAAGCATGGAGGCTTTTCGCTCGTTACTCTCTTAAATTATCCAAAGCTAAATATTCAGTTATTACTAATATTATACTCATTATAATTTAATCATAACTATATCATTATTAATTATTATCATTAATAATATTACACCCATTATTATTATTATATATTTATTATTATTTTATTCATTATTATATTATTATTATTATTATCATTTATTTTAGTTATTATTATTAAACTACTAGTTGAAATACCTGCAAGAATACTCCTTACTACTCCCCCTGCAAAATCATCAATAATTAACCACATACGCATCATTCTTCAAATTTAACAATATTTACGCCCCCCCCCCAGAAACTACTGTGAGGAGGGTGGTTCGCCAATGCTTTCCCTGCTTCTCTGGGGGAAGACCAGGCTTCGACTTTCTCTATTTGCGGAATACTAAAGAATACATCGGACAAATTCCGATGGCAAGTGTAGCATTCTATGTATGAATCTGGCGTGGGGCTTGCATAATTCATTCCAAAGCTCGTGTTTATAGTGCTGCTTGTCTAGCGTTCTCTCGAGCATTTCTTCTATTTTTGAGATCTGGCTGTTCTTACTCGTTCGAGTCGGCATTACACCCTCTGAAGAGAGGTAAGGCTCAGCCCTTTTGGTGAGGCCCAAAACCCGCTACACCGACCTTCGGGTAAAAGCCCCTCATCTCAGGATCACACACTTATAAGGGATCGCATCCTTCGGGCTTTTCTCTCGGGAGGTTTGTTGTTTTGAATACTCTGTTAATGAAGAGCTGTTTAATTCGTAAGTTAGGTACGTATGTTAAATATTACTATGACTGTGTGAATAATGATTTTTTTTAGAGAAATGATGAGTTTTGTAGGATATTACTGTGTTACTGACGATGATGGGTTAGAAACGTGAGCCTAGGTTACAGATTGCTGAGCTAATGTTAGTTTACTCTGAGGAAATTTTGCTAATGCTACTTTATTCAATATGTATCAAATGTGTAATCGAAACGGAGTGACACTTTTTTATGTCTAATGTTTGGTTTTAAAGACTTTGTTTCTTTGCAATTATTCGTCTGGGGATTATGATTTTGAGACGAGGTCTAATTGATGAACTTTTTGTTAAATATTACGATTGATGTAAAAATTTCGGAACGTTAGCATTATATTCGTTGTTTGTAATGATGAGTAGACAGGTTTATGCTAAACTGTTTATGATGATAAATATTACGATGTTAATGTAAAATTCAACATTGATATGTTAGAGATATGCATTGAAAAAAGTGGGAAAAGGTAGTTTTTGTGTACGAAGTGTTAGGTACTTTACTGTAGTTAAGTGCGGAAGTTTGTTAAATGTTAGTAGTTTATTTCGTACGTATTGTATGTTCTAGGCGGTTTTTTTGTTGTAACTTATATGTCTTATTCAGGTTATGTTATTTAGCTTTATTAATATTAAAAAATTTTTGTTTACGTTTAGCAATATAATTCGATTGGTGATATATAAAAACTTCATTTTATGTGTATGTTAGTCGACAATAGATACTCGAAATAATGACATGAATGCAATAGATCAATAGATCAAGAAAGGGTAGGAGGGAGGGTGGGGAGGGGTTGACGGTTTGTTTAACTGATTACTGATTTTACTGCTATTAAATCAGGTAAAAACTATTATAACAATTACTATGATATTCTTATTCAAAGAACTTTATTTTTTATTTTATGTTTTGGATAAAACTTTGTTATGTTTACAGTTATTCTTGGTCTGTATGATATTAACATGTTATGCATAAGTATTTATTATATACAAGTCAAGTAAAAATTAATTAATCTTGCAATTGGCAAGAAAAGTATGAATAGCTTACGTTTTGTATGCAATGCTAGTTACTTTACTGGTGTGTAAGTGTGGAACTTTGTTAATGTTAACTGTTTTATTTGTTAAATGTTTTAATTTTCATTTTTGTACATATTTAACTAAGTTACTAAAATGCTCTGTTATACTTTATCAGAGTGAAAAACATTGTCATGTTAGCATATATTCGTTGGTTAGTATACTAAAGAAATCATCTTTGTGCTTGTTATTCCGATGATCTGTAATGAGACGTAAATCAAATATGCTAATGTAAACATTAACAATGAATATGGTAGAGTATGCTTGAAAAATGTGTGAATGGGTTACGTTTTGTACGCTTTGCTAGGTTACTTTACTGTTGTTTAAGTATGGAACTTTGTTAATGTTAGTAATTTCTATCGTACGTCATGGTGTTTAGTTTTCGTTGTATCATTATATTCTTAGTTTCAGGTTATGTTATGTTATCTAATTATATGTAAATACTTGTTACGTTGATATTATTCGACAGTTAAGTAATATCAAAAACTTATTCTTGTGTTATGTTTTTCCGAAATGATATCTCAAAATATGACATGAACAATAGATCAATAGATTAAAAGGTCTTGGTGGGAGGGGGTGGGGAGAGGGTGGGGAGGGGGTTGATGGTTTGATTTTAACTGATTTACTGCTTTAAAAATTGTAAACTATTACAATTTGCTGTGATATGTATATAAAGAACTTATGTTTATGTTATGTTTGGATAAAAACTTTGTTATGTTTTTAATTATTTTTATCTGTATGATAAATAGACATGGTTATGATAAATTTTTTTGTTATAATATCACTGTGTCAATGTAAATTTAACGTTAATATGTTACAGATATTGCTTGGAAAAAGTATGAATATGGTACGTTTTGTATGCATTGCTAGATACTTTTACTGGTGTTAAGTGTGGACTTTGTTAATGTTAACTGTTTATTAGTGGTAAGTTGTTAGGTTTGCGTTGTACATTATTTTCTTATTCATATGATGCTATGTGCTTTATTAATTTGAAAACATTGTTATGTTAGCATATATTCGAAATGGTATATATGAAAGAACTCATTTTTGTTGTAATGTTATCCGAATGATACTGCGAAATGCAACGTAAATCAATGGTGTTGAATGAAAGTTTAACAATAGGTATAAAAGTGAAAGTTGAAAAGTGTGAATGGTTTACGTTTTGTACGCTGTGCTAGGTACTTTTGTGTTGTTAAGTATGGAACTTTGTTAATGTTTAGTAGTTTTAATTGAAGGGTATGGTGTTGTTAGGTTTTGTCATTGTGCATTATATCCTATCCCTGGTATCTATGTTAGCTTTAATTAATCGTGAAAAAATGTTACGCTGCATATATTCGATGGTTAGTATATAAATGAACTTTTTTTTAACTATTATTTATCCGAAATGGTACTCCGATATGTGACCTGGCTCATTAGATCGACAACAGATCAAAAGGTCATGGATGGGATGTAGGGAGGGCGGCGGAGTTGGTCGGGTGGTTTGATATTACTGATTTTACTGAATTTACAGCTTTAAATTCGATAAACTATACACTTAACTATGATATTTTATTCAAATAGCTTATTTTTTGTTTATTTGGATTAAAAACTTTTTATTTTATGTTATGTTTTGGATAAAACTTGTTATGTTTGCAACTATTTGGGTTTTAGCTTCTCGTATGTTTCGCTTTAATGTGAATAAGTTTGTTAATTGACAGCTGTTTATTCGTCGGTTTTGTGGTGTTAAGGTTATGTTATGTTCATTAGTTTAGTTTACTGAGGGTAACTTTTACTTTGGTTTTTGGTCTTTACACGTTTAGTATTATGGATGTAGGTCAGGTTATGATAAATTTTTGGTAAATATTACTAAGTTAATGTAAATTTAATATTGTCATGTTTGGTGATAGTGTTTGATAAAGATGTGAATGGATTCATGTTTTGTATGCCTTGTAGTTTACTTTTTTACTGTTTAAAAGTTTGGACTTTGGTTAATGTTTAGCTGTTATTCTTGCTTAAGATGTGTCAGTTTGGCGTTGTAATATTATGATTCTTAGTCTGGTAATGCTATGTTTGGCTTTATTATGTTAAAACTTTGTGACGGATGCATACTTTCGCTGCTCTGTAAATGATAATTACTACAAGGTAGTGATAAAATTTTGTTAATATTACCATGTTAAAGTAAAATTAACATTGTTAATTTTAGAGACATGCTTGACACGAAGGTGTGATGTTTACGTTTTGTATAAAATCATGTTGTTACTTTTACTGGGTGTAAGTAATGGAAGCTTTGTAACGCTAACCAATGTATTCAGCTGTTTTAAGATGTGTTAAGGTTTGTCGTTGGGGGTTTTAGCCCATAGTTCAGATGGTGCTAAGTAAGCTTTATTAAATGTGGAAACTTTGTTAAGTCAACATATATTGATTGATGCTTGTCATAAAGAAACTTGATTATATTTATGTTTATCCACAATCGATCTCGAATAGTGACTTGAACTGCAAGTAGAATCAATAGATCAAAAATAGTCAATAGATCGATGATTGGACAGGATGGTAGTTGGCTGGCTTGATTTACTGAATTTACTGATTTAGGGTATGTAAACGTTACAATTTTAGTAAATTTTTTGACTTAATCATAGATCAATAGATCATGAATAGGTGGGGAGGGGTAGGGTGGGTGGCTTGAATTGTGATTTGATTTACTCGATTTTATCTGATTTAGGGTATGGTAAAACGTTCCAATTTTAGTAAAAATTTGACTTAAATTCAATAGATTCAATAGATCAATAGATCAATAGATCAATAAGAATCCACGCTGGACAGGAGGGTGCCTTGGATTGTGTTTGATATTTACTGATATACTAATCAGGGGTATCAAAAAATGACAATTTTACCCAAAAAATTTGACCTGAATCCATCGATTAAGACCAGACGGATAGATCCGGATTGGACAGGAGGGTGGTTGGATGATGGCTTGGATTTACTGATTTACTGCTTTATGGGTTGTGTAAAACATACAATTTTAGTAAAAAAATTTGGACTTAAATCATAGATCAATAGATCAATAAATCACCGACTAGACAGGAGGGTAGGTTGGGTGGTGATTTGCTGATTTACTGTTATTGTGTTTGTTATTCTTAATTTGTAATTTTCAAACATAAAAAGATAATAAATTTTGTATTACATTTTAATATTATTGACTTATTTTCTTATTATGTATTTTTGTTTCTTGATGTCTTCTGGAAACCATTTTTTTCGAATCTACAAGACCAATAACATAATAGTAAAGACATCATTATTGTATCTTACACAAATATTTATATAAACGGTGCAACCACAACCGGAGCCAAAACAAACACGGTTGCAGTTGCAACTCCAGCCCAACCAGAATGAGTCTCGGTTTTCCTTCTCCCCTCTATTCATCTTTCATCCTTCTCATCTCTTCGACCTCTGTTTTGTACTGTGCTCTTTTTTTTCAGTCGGGACCCCCCTAATGGGGGGTCCTAGACACCCTACCCAGACTTATAAATCATCATATTCGAACTCTACAACCTCGATAACCTTATTAAACAATCACATTGTGTTAATACGAAAATGTTTATCTAACTCGGCACCGCAATGGCTCCAGCAACCGTGCCGACAACACTCCTCCAGTCCATACCAAGTCTTCTAGAAAATTCAAACTCTGATATCCTCTCACCAATTACAGCATTTAATGAACGACTTCGATTTTTAAAGGGGTGGGGTCCCCTTCGGGGACCCACGGGACGTACGCTCTTCTACGAGACGAGGTTAATCTCGCATCTAGAACCCTCAATATTTTAACCAGATACGCTACCTAACCCCATGTAGATATATAGTCGACTCGACTGGATGCGAAGAAGAACGCGGCGGAAATAATAACAAAAATAATAATGAATAATAAAAATAATAAATAATAATAATAATAATTAAATAATAATAATATGATAATATAATAATAATAATATAATAATAATAATAAATAATATAATATTACAGTCAGATAACTTAAACCGATTCTGAACCAAACGACCCTTGCAACCGGATCCGGAGCGGCAGCCGGAGTATCGGAGTCGGAGTCGGAGTCGGAGCCGGAGTCCGGAGTGCGTAAAAAACGACTCAGATTCGTTTCGAATCTTCGATGTAATAATAATAATAATAAAATAATAATAATAATAATATGTATGTGTATCGCGCAGGCGCATAGCGCGCGCGTAATAAAAAAGTAATTAGAAATAAACATGACATATCAATTAACTTCTTACTAAAACACAGGGGTCTATCAGCTGCTGATAAGATATACGCTACGGCCCACATCAAAAGTGGCCTCTGAACTCCTGCCATCCACTATCTCTTATATGTTTTATGTAATAATTTCTTTCATTAATTTTATCGTAATTTTATGAAATTTGTAGAAGATCGATGGTTTCTTATAATGATAACTCGTGCTAAGCCCGAGTAGCCCGAGTGTAGGAGTCACCTCTGATATATATTAGTATATAATATATAATATATATATATTATATATTATACTATATAATATTATTATATAATATATATATATATATATATATATATATATATATATATATATGATATATATATATATTATATATATATATTTATTTTTATTATTACCATCTCCAAGGTAGGCCTTTCGACCTGTCGGTGGACCAGCCATCTTCTTCCTTCTGTGCCTCAGAAACTCTTGACCTTGAGCACTCTCGAAAACTATTTCTCGGCGCATTAGTTTCCGATATTAGTCCCTCAGAGGTATACAATACATCTCAGGTAGGTTTTTTACCCTGTCAGTGGAACTAGCATCTTCTTCCTTTGGCCTCGCGAAACTAGCTCTGCTCAGAGCTCTTCCAGAAGAATTATGTTTCTTAGGATGCGTTTATATATAGCTGGTCCTGCAGTTGTACAAACAATAAAAGTAAAGGGCTGGATTGCTTAGCCCTTTCAACCCTAGACCTGTGCGCAAAGAAGTCTTTATATATGAAGACTTTTAAGTGTCCCGCTTCTTCGAATATCCATTCTTCATCTTAAGTTGCATATATATATAATATAATAAATATATATAGTATATTATATATATATATATATATATTATATATATATATATATATATATATATATATATAACACCAACTACATATATATATATATATATATATATATTTATATATATATATTTTACAGTTGTCACCACCACTCAACGGGAGAGCCTATTCGAAGGAGGCGGTGTTGCAGCCACATCAGTCATTCAATCCAACTAACGCAAACTACTTATGTGGATTCAGACCGCAAGCTCTAAAGCGAAGGTGATTAAATACAAAAGAAAAAGGAAAGAAGATGGGAAAGAATTCCACAAAACAGAGCGGGCAGGAAAGGAGGAAGACACAGCGAACAAGCTGGAATGTACAATATCACACAAAACTCAATCGCCGACACAGCACCCTTGCTGCTACGAGGAGCGTCGTAACAGTGGTGGGTACGGATACGTGATAGGATAACTCCCAAGAGCACTCTGAAGCTGTAGTAATCTATCAGAAAATAGAAGATAGATACAAGCACAACATCGCGATGCAAGATAGAGGGTCCAAGTGAACTGGAAAGTGCATAACAGTTTATAAGCCTTTTGCCTTTGAATCCGAACCTATTCCAAAATCCGGGTGAACTAAGCCCCCCCAGATATAGCAGCATACTCCATACAAGGGAGGATAGACCCTTATATACTGGAGGCAACTGGAGAAGAGGAAAAAAAGGTCTCGCAGTCTAAAAACAGAACGCCCAGTTTCTTAGAGGCCGCCTTAGCAACCATTGTGAGTGAGGTTTCCAAGACTATTTTTTTGTTTATGTTAAGGCCAAGGGATTTTATATTGTCAGCCAGGAGCAGACGGAAGGAACCGTCGAAAGGATAAGGAAAGTCTACAGGTTGTAGGAGAGGGAGATTTGGCAGAAAGTTGGGTTCTTTAAGGAACTGTGAATTCACGAAGGTTGAGACGACCCACCACGGAATTCTATCAGGTCGAGAGATAGAATCGGAAAGATTCAGACGGAGGCAATTCCTAGAAGTAAAGAGGGCGCAGCAATTGAAAGTGAGTTGAAGAATGAAAGGGCGAGTCATCGGCAACGAAGGTGGTAGAGTTCGATGTTGCGGGTGAGAAGATCATATTAAGTGAAAAGTAGAATAACAGTAGGAGATAAGAAGAACCCTGAGGAACACCCACTATTGAACAGAAAAGAAGAAGAAATCGCCCATCAACAACAGCGATATTGAGCGATATTGAAAGAAACTAGACATAAGTAAGCAAAGAGAGGAGGAAACCCAAAGGAGAGGGAGCTTGGAAGAGCAGGTGACGCGTGCCCATACTCGGTCCAATGCTTGGATATGTAAGCCGCCACCAAGCAGTGCTCCCGTAGTTCCTGAGGGCGAAACATAAAATTAGTTAGATTAGGAAAGTATAATCGCCAAAGTAAACCCCGAGCGCCGAAAGCCGTATGGCGATCGGAAAGAGAGTGAAATGAGACTAAAAAAAAAAAAAAAAAAAAAAAAACAAAAAAAAAAAAAAAAAAAAAATATATATTATATATATATTATATATATTATATTTATAATATATATATATATATATATATATATATATATATATAATATAACATATATTATTATATATATATATATATATATATATTATATATATATATATATATATATATATATATATTATATATAATATATATATATATATAATATATAATATATTTTTTATATATATTATAAATATTATAATATATATAATATACATATCATATTATTATATTATATAGTTATATCTATATATATATATTATATAGTTATATATATATATATATAATTATATAATATATAAATATATTATATATAACTATATATATATATATATATATACCGTGAATTATAAAAAACATGAATTTGTAAGTAAAGATGATAATTCCATATTGGCAAATTTTTGAAAATGCGATTGTAGAATCAGGTTTATAAAAAAAAATTATATATATAAAAATTTCGTTGCACTTCTTGTCTGGTGAATATTTTGCTAACAAAATATTAATTTTTGACCGGACAAGTATGACAATTTTTGAGTAAAATAAAAGATTTTTCAAAGGCATCTACATAATAAAATATAAAAGGTATTTACATAATATGATATAAATTATAATATTATAATATATTACAATGGAAATCATATAATTAATGATAAAACTGTTAAAAAACATAAAAATGAAACTTAATATTACATATTATAAAAAGTATCTTAGAACTTCACTTTCTTTTAGAGCTTCACCGTCTTTTCTAAAAGAAAACATTTTTATATGGTAACCTTTTCTCTTATAAATGTTTGGTCACTATATACACTTCTTGCCCCAAAAGCGGAGTCTATTAGCCTCTAAGCACTAAAATTTGTTTGGGTTGCTCAGTAAATGAAATAGTTTTCTGTGAAGGCGAATCGCCAACCGAATGAGGAATCAGAGGGAATATGGCAGGCTTAAGACGACTAATTGAAACGACATCTGTTAGTCCATCAGAAAGTTGTATCTTGTAGCATCGATCCATCCTTTGAAGAACCTTGGTAGGAACAGAATTAGGTACCTCAAGGCTTTTCCGTATGCGATCGACTCGAAGAAAGATATGAGAACAGGTTTGAAGTTCTTCAGGAATATTTGATGTATTGGAGGGATGAAGAGGTGGTAGCTGCCAACAATCCAGTTGATTCATATGAGCCATAAATTTTCTCATGAAATCATTGCATGAAGCTCTCTTTTTAGGTGTTTGAAGAAGTTCTAAAAGACAAAGAGGTGTCTTTCCGGTCACAACTCGGAAAGGAGAGAATCCTGAGTCATCGGGAATGCAACGAAAACTTAGCATGATGACTAAAAGAGAGAGTAACCAGTTTTGTTTCCTCGCCATGATAGCACTCTTCAGATATCGATGAAAAAAAATCTTTCGGTTTCACAATTTGTTGAAGTTTAATAATAGCTTGTCCGGAGTCAATGAAATCCAATCAATTTTAATAGTTCGGAGAAAAATTCTCCTTCAAACACATGTCCCCTATCGAAGATTACATAAAAAGGAATTCCAAATCCTTATATCCCATGCATGAAGGCAAATGCGACAGATTTTGAAGTTGTATTCACGAGAGGAATTGCCTCCGTCCACTTAGTGTTCTTGTCAATGCAGGTAAGAAGATATCTGAAAACTGGAGCTGAAGTATCGGTAAAGGAGGATAGAAGTAAAGGTCCTACGATATCGATATGTATTGTTTCAAATCGCTGTGACGGGATTACCATGGGAGCAATAGGTGATTTAGTTTGACGTCAAATTATTAATAGTCGGCACTATTGACAAGAGCGAACCAAAATTATGATGTTACGATCCATAATAGGCCATAACTATCTAGTCTTGATATGATGAAGAGAAGCTTTTATTCCAGGATGAGCTTTCTGATGAAAATTGTTTAAGATTTGTTCATGACAAGATTTTGGCAAAAATGGTAGTAGAAAAGCTGAAAAGGTATCACGCCTTATTTGAGGATTATCTTGCAGAGGGTAAGAATGAAGGAAAGACTTAAAACTGGTAGTTTCTTTATTTGTTGATTGAAGACGAGTGATAGCAGGTAAGTCGATGGCATCAGCTGTTATCGAGGAGATTCGGGAAAAAGCGTCCGCCACAATGTTATCTGCTTCTCTATAGTAGGTCATTGAAGGGACATATTCTTTTAAGACTGAAAGATGACGTTGCTACCGATCACCTTTTGCTCGATTTTTAATGTAGAAAGGTGAAACAAGAGGTTTGTGATCGGTGCACAAGATAATATTTCTTCCTTCTATCATATGCTTGAAATGAAGAACATAATAGAAGGCGCTAAAAGTTCATGGTCGAATGCTGAATATTTACGCTGTTGTTCTGATAAATTTTTGCTGTAGAAATCTATTGGTACTGGCTGTCCATCAACCATCTGATGGAGGGCTGCTCCTATAGATATCTGACTACTATCCGTTACAAGATGAAGATGGGTTACATTTGGAAGAGAAAATGGAAGGGCTGTAGCATTTTGGAGTTAATTCTTGATTTCAGTAAAGGCTTCTTCTTCTTTTGAAGTCCAATAAGAGATTTATCTTTTGGATGTTGTTTTGCTTTTTCTGATAATGGAAAGGCGAGTGTGGCAAAACAAAGAATAAACCGTTTGTAGTATCCGATCATTCCCAAGAATCATCTAAGGGCTGCTGAGTCTCGAGGAAGAGGGCAATTGGAAATTTCGGACTTCTTTTCTGAAGTAGGAGAAATTTCATATGAAGAAATATGGTATCCCAAATAGGTGAGAGATGACTTGAAGAATTCACATTTTTTCAAGGATATTTTGAAGGAATTTTCTTCAAGAAGCTTGAAAACTGTCTTGAGACATTCTTCATGCTATTCTGGAGTTGATGAAAAAATTACCAAGTCATCTAGGTATATGTAAATAAATTAAAGATTTCTAAATATGCAGTCCATTATTCGTTGAAAAGTAGGATCAGTATTTTTCAAACCAAATGGCCTAGAAACGTATTCAAAGAGGTCAAAATTTGTAATTGCGGTTTTTTTTAACGTTCTCAGATCGCATCGGAATTTGATGATATGCCCTTTGAAGGTCTATTTTGCTGAAGATTGTTCATTCATGAAGACGTTGTGAGGGACTTTGAATGTGAGGAATTTGATACCCATCTCATTTGGTTATTGCATTTATCGATCTGTAATCACCAAAAGGCCTCCAAGTTCCTGGGGTTTTCTTTGTCACCAGATGGAATGGGCAAGTCAAAGAATACTTGAAAGGTCGAATAATACCATTCTTCAAGAGGGTTTCGAATTCTGCTTTTGCTGCTTTGAATTTGTCTTCAGGAAGATGGCGAAATCTTGCAAACACAGGAAGAGAATTACCAGTCTCTATGTGAAGAATAGGTCGTTGTGGTTTATATTTTATGTTTGTCAAGTCGATGGGTGATGTTAAAAATGGAAATTCCTAAAGCAAAGATAAGATATCGGAGTCTTCAATGTTGGCGTTAATTTGAAATAAAGAAACTTCTTTGAAAAAGACTTAAAGAGGTGCTAGAAGAGAAGCATATGTGTCTTATAGAATTTTCTTTCCACAGTTGATGATTAAATTGCAATGATGCAGAAAATATACACCCAATATTAACATTGCGATATCGGCTACAATGAAAGTCCAATAAAATTTTCGACGAAGCTTCCTGATTGTTATATATGAGACTATTTCACCATGACACTTGATAGGCGAAACATTAGCTACGGAATAACTGACGTTAGTGGAAAATAAAGACATGTTGGTTACCACTGAAGAAGGTAGGCTTGAAACTGAAGCTCTGGTGTCTAAGAGAAAGAGAGTATCTGCACCGAATATTGTGACATTGATAGTAAGTTGCAAACTAATTAAAGCGCAGCAATCAGCTCGCTCTTCTAGTTTTCCGATGGTATAGGAGAAGAAGATCTGGAAGAGGAACGAGACGAGGGTTGCACCTGCACGTTAGATTTCCCAGGCCACTTGCACCATGGCTTACATGTTCTTGTCTGCTGAACGAAGTAAATGGGATAGCAAATATGAGATCTTTGTTTCTGGCTAAATGAGCAAATTCCTATTGTTGTTGTTGTTGTTGTTGTTGTTGTTGTTGTTGTTGTTGTTGTTGTTGTTGTTGTTGTTGTTGTTGTTGTTGTTGTTGTTTTTGTTGTTGTTGTTGTTGTTGTTGTTTTTGTTGTTGTTGTTTGATTTGAGATAAATTCGATGAACATCTCCTCCTTACTTTTCTCGTATATTGTAATGACGGCTTTCTTCAGGGGTGTGCAGGCTTGAGCATCAGGTTCTGTAGAATATATACGATTGACGACGTCTGTTGGAAGCTGAGAGAGAGCATGGAAGTACTTCATCTTTTCCGAGGTAATTTTACCAAGATGAAATTGCCCTTCCAAAACTCGGAAAGAAGCTGGAACGGACGTCTTAGGAAACACTGGTGGTTTTACTTTAATACCGGCAATAATTTCTTTTTCGATCCGGCCTTCTGCTGGGAGCTGCTTCAGTTCGTTGTTTGAAGACATTTTTTTCCCTTTTTTTGTAGCTGGTGTTCTTCTTCTCTCAGAGTCACCAATTATGTAGTGAATGAGTGTTGTGTTGGGATTTAGTTTTTTATCTAATTTTACTCAACTATATTAGCTGTTTGTTTTCAGTTATCTTTCGCAATGACTTCCTCTTTACGTTGAAAGATCTATATATTAGTTAATAGCTAATTGTTTTTACTGTGGAAGTCGCCTCTTCATTTTTTAATAAGCTATATTTTACGCCTTCGGCTCTCGAGACTAGGCACCAAATAAGAGATAAGTTAAATAACTTGTCTTATTGAATTTTGAGATATTTTATTCAAATTTACATATAAATATATTTGTTTCTCTGCAAATCGGAACTACGGGTTAAGTTTTTAAACTATATATATATATATATATATATATATATATATATATATATATATATATATATATATATATATATATATATATATATATATATATAATATATATAATTATATATATATAAATATATATATTATATATATATATATATATATATATATATATATATATATATATATATATATATATATATATATATATATATTAGGATGTACCGGAACCAGAATTTTTGGTTCCGGCCGGAACCGGAACTTTCCGGAACCTCGGAAAAGTTCCGACCGGAAGTTCCGGCCGGAACCGGAACTTTTCGACTTTCGCTACACCTTACATATTCTACTGAAAACTTGTCTGATTAACAAGTGGTCTCTCTAGAAGTATCTGGCATCTTGTCATATCCATACTGTGAGCTCTTAGTTCTGTAAGCCAAAATTTGGATATGAATATACTATATAAAGTTCTACGGGTCTTCAAAGTTTAAAAAGCTTTTTTCAGAAAAGCTTTTTTTTAAAAAGCTCTTTTCAGAAGCGGGTAACGTGTTTGAGGATAAGAGATCACGTTTAACTCCACAACATGGAGAGCAACTTATTTTCCTACACCACAACATTTCAATATTCAAATAAATTCATTTTTAAGTAAGAAAATTATGGAATCTTGTTTTTAAATTTTTTAAATTTTTGCTTAAACAGTTTAGTTAATATTTTGTTTTGTAGTAGTTTCTACTTTAAAGTTAATTTCTTTTAATAATAATAATAATAATAATAATAATAATAATAATAATTCATACACACACACACACACACACACACACACAATAATAATAATAATAATAATAATAATTTTAGAAACATTAAATCAGCATTTGTCTTATTATATTTACATTTTTAGTTTTTAAATCCTTCTAACAGGCTAATAATTTTTGAGGACAATTTATCAAACAAAATATTGCCTTCGAATGATCCAGTCTGTTATGGTGGGACATTTTTCAAGGATATGACTATTTTATAAAATAAAAAATAGTCATATCCTTGAAAATGTCCACCGTGAGCGGACGAAAGCTTGGATCATTTCAGAAGGCAATTATTTTGTTTTATTCAAGAATTGTCCTAAAGAAAATTAATGAAAATGTTAGGAAGGTTTTTAGGAATTTAGAAAAATCTTGCAAAAATAATAATAATAATAATAATAATAATAATAATAATAATAATAATAATAATAATAATAATAATAATAATAATAATAATAAAATAATAAAAATAATAATAATAATAATAATAATAATAATAATAATAATAATAATAATAATAATAATAATAATAATAATAATAATAATAATAATAATAATAATAATAATAATAATAATATAGAAATTCAACATCACCTTTTGTTTTAATATGTTTTACTTTTAGCTTCCAATTCCCTAAATATTTTCTTCTGATATTCAATTAATTTCCTTAATACTAGTCTAGAGAATAATTTGCAAAGTATGAGGCATATTTATATTAATTAGATCCTGACTGGTTTCGTCCGTAAACCTCGGACATCTTCAGAGTTTTGATTCTAACAATTGAATGAATTATTTTAACACTAGATTTAAAAAAATTAAAATTACAAATTAGATTTTAGATTTTAGATTTTAGCATTTCATATTATATTTAACTTAAGGGACAATACGTTGAACTTTATGTTAATGTCTGGTTTTAGATTTTAATCAAAATTAATTATGATGGAACTTTTTCCACAGGGATACATGTCAAGACAACTGATAATGGTATGTACCTTAATTACAGCTCCTACTCCCCAGAAGTATATAAGAATGCAATTGTTAAAACACTCATAAATAGGGCTTATAAATTGTGCTCGGATTGGGAATCATTTGATGCTGAAGTTAAAAAAATTAAACAGAACCTGATCAACTGTAACCACTCTTTAAATTTAACGGAGAAAATAATAAACAAAACCATCGACAAACTCTATAAAAAAAAACAGGACAATACGAACAATATCTCTGAAAGCATTAAATTTTATTTTAAAACTTCAAATGCTAAATGTTAAAAATGCCTACGCAGCATTATTAACACCCACATTAAATCTACAAGTAGCTCAAAAATCACAGTTAAACTATACCACAAAACAAAAAAACTTTCTTCCTGCTTCTCAACTAAGGATACCCTTTCACTTAATCACCATGTCGTGTACCAATTCGCATGTCCCGAGTATGACTGTACGTCAACGTATATTGGTTACACTACTAATAGATTAAACCCAGTAAAATATACGAACATTTATTCACTGAACATAACAAGACAACTGTACCTGATATTACAAAATCATTTAAAATTTTACACTCCTCATCTGAAGCCCAAAAACTGAAAATAGCTGAGGCTTATTACATAAAACATCTAAAACCAGACATTAACATAATGTTCAACGTATTGTCTCTTAAGTTAAATATAAAATGAAATGCTAAAATCTAAAATCTAAAATCTAATTTGTAATTTTAATTTTTTTTTCAAATCTAGTGTTAAAATAATTCATTCAATTGTTAGAATCAAAACTCTGAAGATGTCCGAGGTTTACGGACGAAACCGGTCAGGATCTAATAAATATAAATATGCCACATACTTTCTTTGCAAATTATTCTCTAGAGGAGTATTAAGGAAATTAAATGAATATCAGAAGAAAATATTTAGGGAATTGGAAGCTAAAAGTAAAACTAATAATAATAATAATAATAATAATAATAATAATAATAATAATAATAATAATAATAATAATAATAATAATAATAATAATAATAATAATACCCTGTACAAACTTTATATATCCCCAGGTCTAGATTCTAGAGCAGGGTTGCCACAAAAGAAATCAAATGATTTAAATCAACTGATTTTTTTTACGCAATTTTTTTTTTTATAAAAAAATCATGACTTTTTTTTTTATTTTTCTTATTTTTTTTGGAATTTTAGGCAATTTTTTTCTAAATTAATAATTAATTTAGCTACCACCTAATTAATAATAAGTATATTTTATCTATATAATAAGTAAATTCATCAATGTAGTTTCAAGTCATTTTTAATAAAGAAATAAATAAAATTAGAGTACTCAGATATTATACAGTAATATATATAATTTAAATAACTTAATTAAACTAAATAATAATTATATTTACTAAACTTATTATTAATTAGGTAATAATTAGGATTATTTACTAATTTTATAAAAATAATAATTTAAAAAGCAATTTGTGTCTAAAAAAATTAAAAAAAATAAAAAAAATTTCAAAAAAATAAAAAAAATATTTCCAATCCTGTTCTAGAGTATTAAAGCTACTGGTTCAAGTGTGAAAATATTGTTTCATATTTAAAGTTTTCGAAACTATAGAGTCGTCATTTTATCATATTTGATCACATATATCAATTTTCTATATTATTTTTTATGCATAATCATAATTGAGTAAATGACAAATCAGTTACTGAATTTTTTTAATTAAGACATTTGAAAAAGTAGAAAGTTCCGGTTAGTTCCGGCCAACTAAACTTAAATCGGAAGTCCCAAACACGAAAGTTCCGGCCGGAACCTGGTTCCGGTACATCCCTAATATATATATATATATATATATATATATATATATATATATATATATATATATATATATATATATATATATATATATATATATATATATATATATATATATATATATATATATCGTTGCATTTCTTGTCGGTCGAATATTTTGCAAACAAAATGTTAATTTTTTAGCGGGAAAGCAGTGACAATTTTTGTGCATATAAATTGAATAAAAGATTTTTAAAAGGTATTTACATTTTTAGATATAAAAGGTATTTACATATTATG
>JABUQX010022839.1:50000-60000 GCA_015478945.1 Trachelipus rathkii
TTTTTTTTTAACTATCTTTTTTTTTTCTTGAGCGGGGTTGTGTTACGTACAGCCTCTCTCATTCACACTTCCCCTCATCTCGCCCTCACCCACCTCCTCCACCCCACTCTATCTCTCGCCAACACCCTACCCTCTTCCTCCCTCATCCCTCCCTCCTCCAGCATCTCCTTTATTCCATCCATCCACCTCCTTCTTGGTCTCCCCCTTCCTCTCCTTCCTATCCCCTCCGCCTCCCAAACTCTCCTAACCACTCTCTGTTCCTCCATTCTCACTAGATGCCCATACCATCTTAACATTCCCTTCTCCGCTCTTCCCACCAAACCATTCCTCCAATCACATCTCTCCCTCACCACCCTATTCCTAATCCTCTCCCTTCTGCTAACCCCACAAACCGCTCTCAACCCCTTCATCTCAAATACTTCCAACTTCTTCCTGGACCTGGCATTCAACCCCCACGTTTCACACCCATACAACACCGCTGGTACACAAATTTTTTCAAACATACTTATCTTAACTTTCTGTGATAAATCCCCCCCTTTCCATAATTCTCTCAGACCACTCAAAGCTCTCATTCCTTCTCCTACTCTATGCTCTATCTCCTCCTTCATCCCTCCCCCCTTACCCAAATCCATCCCTAAATATCTAAAAATCTTTACTTCTTCCAATACTACCCCCCCTCCCCCCACCCCCTCCCCCTCCTCTCTTTCCTCCTCCTCAAACACTAACACTTTACTCTTACCTGGATTTATTTTAAGCCCCTTTTGTCCACACATTCTCTCAAACTCCCTCACCAAATACCTCAGCCCTTCCGCGTTCTTCGCCACTAGGGCAGTATCGTCCGCAAACAGTATCATGTTCACTTCCCTTCTATCATTCCCATTCATCAATTCCACCCCCCTCCCCTCCCTCACCATTCCTCTGCAAACACTCTCCATAAACAAATTGAATAGCCATGGCGACATTACACACCCCTGCCTCAATCCTCTCACCACCCCAAACATCTCACTCTCCCCTCCTAACACTCTCACACACATTCTACTATTCCTATAAAAAGCCCTAATACCTTTACCTAATTTACCCCCCACTCCATTTTCCTCCAACACCCTCCACAATTCACCCCTCTTCACTCTATCATATGCTTTCTCTAAATCTAAAAAACACCCATACACTTTCCCTTTCCTCTCTATACTTTTCTCCACAAGCATCTTTAGTGTAAACACTTGGTCCACACACCCTCTTCCCTCCCTAAATGCTCCTCCTTGTTCCTCCCCCATTCTCTCTTCCGTTAAATCTCTCACCCTCTCAATTAGTATTCTCCCATACACTTTCCCTACCACACTTAAAAGACATATACCTCTATAATTCCCACATTCCATCCTATCCCCTTTCCCCTTATACAGGGGGAACCAAACAACCATCCTCCCAATCCTGTGGTACCTCACCACTCCTCCAACATATATTATATAACCTATACAGCCATTCCTCCACCCCTATACCTCCCTTCTGCAACATTTCCATTCTCACACCATCCAGACCTGCGGACTTCCCTTTTTTTCCTTTATTCAAGGCCCTAATAATTTCCTCCATTTGTATTTCATCCTCCCCCTCCCTCCCCAATTCACTCCCCATCCTCACCTCTTGCAAATCTTCCTCCCCTCCCCCACCCACTTCATTCAATAATCCACTAAAATACTCCCCCCACCTCTTCCTCACCCTATCCTCTCCTCCTATCCACTCCCCATCTCCTCCCTTAATCCTCTCCCCCAACCCCTCCTTCTTCTTCCTTTTTTTATTTACTTCTTTCCAGAACATCTTGCTCCCCGATTCAAAATTTTCCGTCACTTTTCTACACCATTCATCTTTTGCTCTTCTCTTCGTCCTCTCCACCGCCCTCTTTGCTTCCACTCTAACCCTTCTATATTCCTCCCAGCTTTCCTCTCTCCTACTTCCCAACCATTTCACATAAGCCTCCTTTTTCCTTTTCACCACCTCCTTCACCTCCTCACTCCACCATTCACTCCCTTTCCTTCTGCTTGCACCCACCCTTTTTACTCCACATACCCTTCTAGCCTCTTCACATACTGCCTCTTTAAATCTCATCCACTCCCCCTCCACCTCCCCAATTCCCGTCCCTCTCACGTCTCTCCACCTATCCTCCATACCTCTCCTAAACTCCCTCTTACACACTGTCTCATCCAATTTTTCCACCTTTATCACTTCTACTCTCCTCTTTTCTCCCCTTTCCCTAACCGTCACCTCTCCCCCCACCCTTATCCTAGCAACCACCAAATAGTGATCCGATATCCCCCTCCCCGCCCCTCTAAATACATTTACATCTAGTAATCTGCCTCTATCCTTCCCATTTACACACACATAATCCAGTACCGCCCTCCCCCCCGTTATCTCACTCTTCCATGTATACTTATGATTTTCACTTTTTTTGAACCAAGTATTCCCCACTATCATTCTTCTTTCAACACACAACTCTAACAGACTTTCTCCATTAACATTCCTCTCCCCTACCCCAAATGGTCCTATTATTCTTCCCACCCCCTCCCTTCCCACTCCTGCATTCAAATCTCCCAATAAACAAATTTTATCATTTACCCCGAAACTTTCCCAACACTCATTCCAAAATCTTTCTCTCTCCTCCTCCCTCGCTCCATTCACTGGTGCATATGCGCATATAAAAACCCACATTTCCCCCCCGAATTTCACTTTTACCCACATTATCCTCGAACTCACCTGGCTGCACAACCTTACCTTATCCCACACCTCTTTCCTCATAACTATTCCCACCCCTTCCCTCGCCCTCACTCTCTCGTTCACCCCTGATATCATACCCTTGTATTTTCCAAAATCCATCTCCCTCTTTCCCTTCAGCTTAGTTTCAGTTACCCCTAGCACATCCAACCTTTTTTCTTCAAACATTAACCCCACTTCCTCCCTCTTCAAATCCTCGTTTACCCCTCTCACGTTCATACATCCCACCCTAATTACCTCTCTCCTCCCCATCTTTTCCCTTCTTCTATATATATACTCACTCAGGCTGCACGCTTTGTGGGACTCCCCACCCTAGGCACTTCCCAACACCTAAGGTATATATATATATATATATATATATATATATATATATATATATATATATATATATATATATATACAGCATCTGACTTTTTTTTTTTAAATATTTATTTATATACATACACATACACACAAATATATATATATATATATAAATATATAATATATATATATATATATATATATATATATATATATATAATAAAAATATATATAGTTATATATATATATATATATATATATATATATATATATATATATATATATATATATATATATATATATATATATATATATATATATATATATATATATATATATATATGTATAGTTGTTAAATATTGCATAATCGCAATTTATTATTTAGATCTTAAACAAAGAACATAAAGTGGGAAGGTAAAGAATTACTGCCTTCTCCGGGATTGAACCACCGCGTGTTGCGAAATGAGGACAATATGCTCGATGCTTTACGATGTTCTTTGTTTAAGATCTAAATAATAAATTGCGATTATGCAATATTTAACAACTACATATTATTAAGAACGAGGGATAGGACAGGCTGGACACCTGGTGATGTCGCCTTGAAGGGAACTCGATTGCTTTAAAACTGTTCTTGAACTCAACTTTTTTGGGTTGGGGGATAGCTCAGTCGTAAAGCATCGAGCATATTGTCCTCATTTCGCAACATGCGGTGGTTCAATCCCGGAGAAGGCAGTAATTCTTTACCTTCCCACTTTATATTCTTTGTTATATATATATATATATATATATATATATATATATATATATATATATATATATATATATATATATATATATATATATATATATATATATATATATATATATATATATATATAGGTAAATCACGACGTTACGCTGAGAAGCTGCCGGGCCCTGTTTAACCAAACCGTGAGATTGTACCTACTCGAAACCTAGAAGACATTAGCAAACAATAGATTATGGACTATCGTATGTTATGGAAAACTCCTATTTCGGAAATGAAAGGAAGACAGTGGTACTGTGGATTGACGGTGACTCAGTTAGGATACTTACCAGTTTGTTATGGGAGGAGGCTGATGATGATGATGATGATGATGATGATGATGATGATGATGATGATGATGATGATAATGATTATGATGATGATGATGCTTGATATTGGTACTTAGTTGACGTTTTTGCAATAGTACCAGAATCTTGTAACATCGATTAATTAACTTAATTCTTTTGCTTCATCTATGAATTCACATGTGAAACAGAAAACGAACGTCAGCTGCCATTTTTTGGTGTATTGGTGATTAGAGATTTGAATAATGGAAATATTTTTAAAATCTTCAGAAAAGAAACTCATGTTGATAGCTACGTTCAATGGCTTTCATCTAGCTCAAGAGTTTCAAAGGCATCGTGAATGGTTTTCTTCTTTAGAGCTTGTTTCTGAGGCCCTGCCTACATAGATGAAGAGTTGTCATTTATAAGGCTTTTTTTCAAGGTTGAGCTATCCTCAGTATTTCATAAAATTAGCACAATTTTGTGCAGAAATTGAAATTTTATTCGTCAGGAAGAGTTGAAAAAGAAAAGGAATGAAAATTTTTGGTTCTTGTTTTAAAATATTGAAATAAACCACTTCCTCCATATATATATATACATAGGCGTAGGCAGGGGGGGCAGGGGGGGCACTTGCTCCCCTAAATCTTGGCGAGATAAAAAACTGAACCCTTAGATTCTTGCCAGACGACGTTTTTAAGGTTATTTAGTAGAAAAACTGAAAAAAAGATACATCAATCGATAGATACTGAAGGAGTAATTACTAACGTATTATAAACATACATTTTTTTTTATAGTTTTAATGAGTTTTCGTTTTCATATTGGCTTGAAGTCAACTAGCTGTGTGCTTTTTTATAGCTAGCTTCTTCAGACTAGTTTTCTCTGCTGAACTCTCAAGTATGGTCAGATAGCTTGGCGGCTGATAAGCTGCTTAAATATATATATATATATATATATATATATGTATATATATATATATTATATATATATATATAATATCATATATATATTATATAATATATATATATATATGATATATTATATATATATATATTTATATATATATATATATGATATATATATATCTATTTATATATATATATATATATTACTATAATATATATATATATATATTATATTAATATATATATATATATATATAGTATATATATCTATATTCTATATATATAATATATATATAACTTCTCACTCAACTTTGCCCCCCCTAAATGAAATCCTCCCTACGCCCATATTATATGATATATACTTATATATATATATATATATAATTTATATATAATATATATATATATATATATATATATATATATATATATATATATATATATATATATGAGTATATATATTATTCACTGCAACCTTTGCCGCCCCTAAATGAAATCCGCCTTATCCCATATATAGTAGTATATATATATATTATATATTATTATATAAATATATATATATATATATATATAGATATTATATATATAATATATATATATATTATATAAGTAATAGGTGATATTTGGTTTAAAGCCACAACTATCATCGATCCATATCTCCAAAAACTGCAATAGCTACAGGAAAAAGGAATACATTGTTGGCATTCTGGCAAAATTTTATTGCGGAAACTGTAAAAAAAAAAAAAAATAATAAAAAAAATAATAAAAAATCCCTATCTCAAAACTATCAATAGTACAGCCGAAAAGGGATATACTTTGGAATCCCTTGTAAGTTTAGTTAGGAAATGTAAAAAAAAAATATCATAATAATATAAGCCAAATAAATATTGGCTATCTTTTTGTTTTAGCGAGCAGGGGAGCATAGTATATATATATATTAATATTATATATATATATACTATATATATATATAATAATAAATATAGTATATATATAATATATATATATATATATATATATATATAATTATATATATATTATACTATATTAATATATATGTATATTTTTTACAGCGGTATTACCGGCAATGTAGGGGGCTCGAGCCGGCGGGGAACACAGGGGGGGAGTTTTCCATTACCCTCGTATGGGGAGGGGCGGAAGGAACCGCCAGCGACACCCAAATACCAAGAGCGGGGGGTTCCGGAGACCGCTCCCCGAGGGGGGGAATTATAGTCTACCCCGTAGTTTCCTCCGGAAGTCCCGAGAGAACCCCGATCTCCTGCCATCGTGCGGTATACCCTTGGGGTTATTCTTTAAGTAAAAAAAAAAAAGGCAGAAAAATTTAATTAGAAGTCCATTTATTTTAACGTGTAAAGGAAAAAAAAGGTCCTCTAAATGGCTCTTCAAATGCATATTACTGATCAAATTATAACATTTTTTTTTTTTTTTTTTTTTTTTTACAGTTTTCCTATCTAAAATTTTACCAGGATTCCAAAATGTATTCTTTTTGGCTGTAGCTATTGTAGTTTTTGAGATATCAGTTGTAGTTTTAAACCGCAAATTTCCCATATTATATCTAATATATATATATTATGATATTTTTAATAAATTTATGATATCTTCATAGGTATATATAAAACCACATATATATATATATATATATATATATATATATATATATTATCTTTTTTTATTTTTTTTTATATCTTATAAGGTAAAAATAAATAAAAAATAGATATATAGGTCAACACCTTATATTATATATATTACCAGTTTCATCTATTTCCTTTAATATTTAGAAGTTTTTATTCCCAAATTAATCTGTGGGAGAAGCACTCAGAGCAAGTATTTATACTATTCCTTGCAAGAGGCCCATTAATGTATATTGGAGAGAGTGTTAACTTTGAAAAAAGGATGATAAACATGAACTAAGAACAGAGGACGAGAATTTACCTTTGCATAGACATGGGGTAGAAAATGGTCATACAATAGACATCAAAATTACAGAATTTTTTATACAAAAACAATAATAAATTGATGTAAATAAACTAAGAAGATATTCATAATTTTTTTTTCTTTTCATTAAAAATATGAATAATTTTAATACACTTAGTGTTAAAAATTTTTGATTTTCTTACCAATATATTAATAAAATATTGAAAATAAGGTAGTTTTTTTAAAACGAGAAATAGGTGTGATGTAATGACTTCACATTATTTCATTTCTTCCTTATTTTTATATAATTTGTTAAGAGACCTGAAATAGGGAAGATAGTGTGCTCTTCTGAAATGTTAGTCTCCGTTTTGATTTTTTATTTCCTTGGGTTTTATTCACTATATATATATATATATATATATATAGTATATATATATTATATATATATATTATATATAATATATATATATATATATATATAATATATATATATATATATATAATCTATATATATATATATATATATATATTACAGTTTACCACCACTCACGGGTATGGCCCTTTTCAAGGAGAGGGAAGAAAATGAAAGAAAAGAAAACTACTCAAGCCCAAGAATTAGTCAAATCCTTCAGGTGAGCAGTAGACATGTGCTTTAAAGAGAGGAAGATTGGATGCAACAGAAAAACATATGATGACAAAGAATTCCACACAATAGAAGTTTCTGGAAAGAAAGATGCACCACAAAGAGCAAGCCTGGGGTTCCAAATACTTATGGAAATTTCATGAGTAAGCTAGGCATCCCTTGTGCTACGAAGGCGGCGCAGTAGAAATGGAATACGAGAGGTTAATTCCCTTGAAAGCTAGCCGTTGCAGTACTAATAGAAAAGAGGTTGTGCAACACTGTAACGTCGCAAAGTGAGAGGGAAGAAGATAGTTTTAAAGTAGGGGACAATTTATTTTAGTCTCTTAGCCTTAGACTCAACCCTGTTCAAAAGAAGGATAGAGCCAGATCCCTCCCCCCAAAATGTGATAATAATATCAATAAGACCTTAATATAACTGGTAAAAACTGGTGCGTAGAAAAAATGATCTCTCAACATGAAGAGAACGACCAGTTTCTTGAGTCAAACCTAAGCCGTTATGATGTGGAGGTTTCCAAGACAATTTTATTAATTTAAGTTCAGATTCAAGAATGTTAATCGTTGTTCCAAAGTGAGACGACGAGAGATTCTTGTTGAAGGAGATAGTAAAGATGGGAGGTGTTTTTGAGAGGGAAATGTGGACAGGTCTGCGGTGAAACCAACCTGAAATCCCATCCAGATCTGCAACAACAGAATTGATTAGTGAAGGTCGAGAGGCACTCTAGATGAAAAAGAGAGAGGCATTTTGAAATGAAGTGAAAAGAAAATGAGAGTTAAATCATCTGGCATATGATGAACAAAGTTAGAAATGCAAGCAAGAAGATCATTTAGGAAAGTGGAGACTAAAGTTGAAGATAGAATCAGAATCTTTAGAGAATAACCAAATTTAACATAAAGGGCGGATGAGGTCGCTCTAGTCAATAAGTGGCGATAGTGAAACGTTATATCTGAGTGAAACTAATCCTAGTAAGCAAAGAGAAGAAGGAACCCATGAAGAGAGCTTAGAGATATGTGACGCCGGGCCAATAATCGAAAAAAGCTTTTTGATATGCTCAAGGCAACGCACCCACACAAGACTCCTATAATCACTTAGGGCAACGACACCCTCTACATCAGTGAGATAAGAAAGTATGCCACCCGTTGATCTCGAGCGTCGAAAAGCCATACTGGTGATAGTGCAAGACGGGAATGAAGATTTTTAAATCATCCAGGAAAGTAGTTAAGGAGAGTTTCAAGAATTTTAAGGATGGAATACAAGCGGAGAATATGGGGTGATAGTAGAAAAGAATCTAGAGCGTAATCCCATTATTAGGAATTAGTTGAACATATGGGCGTTTCAGCATTGAGTAAAAATATTAGTATTAAGGCGTAGAGAGAAGGAAATGCCATCCTAGAGGCGACATGCCTTCTGACTTCAAGATATCTCAGTTAATCTGCATGCACAGAAGTAATCAATTGTAAATGACCATGGGAAATCTGAGCACGAAAAGGAGTGTTGATCATGAGCCAGAGATTATCCACGGTGGAATTAGATTGAAAATAGAGTTCTAAGAAATTATTCTTTTCAAATAGGAGTTAATTACAGATCCGTCAGATTAAAAATAGAGGAGGAAAGTAGGTTTACAGAGTTTAATTTGGAGATTGTCCCAGCGTACTTCCTGTTTAATGAAGAGTACGCTAGCCCTTTTGAACCATATTCCTGCAACGATTACGAGAAAAATTTAAAATTAGTAATTAGGATACGAAGAAAGAGAGTTTTTCTATGGCCGATAGGCAATTGTCTTCTCTCTCTGAATGGCCGCGTGAAACTAGAACGGCTATTTAACCATAGATTTTGAAGGAGAAAGAGGTTTTGTTCAAGATGGATGACCACACATCCTCGTCCGCCAGATCACATGGCCTACTCCTCTTCAGCTGACTCGCCGAGGCGTTCTTTAAGACAAAACACTATTTCATTCCACACGGTAGCTGGCGAAAGTAAGCATATAACGCCTGTTCCCAAAATTAGCACGATTAAAATGAAAGGAAGTTCGTTTTGAGCAGGATGGGCTGCTGGAGAGAAAATGTTATAGCTTAGGAGCTGCAATGATTGTTTGGTCAGTATTAACCGAAAGGCGTAAATATTGTATTCTTATATCGATGATTACGTGGTGTAGGCATCAGTCAACCGTCAAGAAATAGTTAGGAAGATATGGATTGCAATAGGTTTCCTAATCAATTGTTCCAGATAAACAGAGAAATCAAAATATTAAAAAAATTTTTGAGTTGTATCGATGTATTATTTTATTCTCTTGATCAAGATTCTTGAGAGCCACCAGCTACATTCTTAGCATTTCTTAAATCGCCGGACCACTCCAAACACTGGGTTTCGGCTTGGCCCCACGGAGCA
>JABUQX010022839.1:62500-65000 GCA_015478945.1 Trachelipus rathkii
ATTCCTCATTTTATCAATTCTTCTCACACCTAACACGCCCTTAAGATTGCCCATCTGAACACATTGTGCTTTTAGATCTACTTACCTCTTATTCTACAACAACATAAGTTGTCAAAAACTATATACATTAACTAGAGGTAACAACTTACCCTCATGTAAGACCCTAGCTCACTCAAGACTTAGTCCCTTTACATCCACTATGGATTTAATTGCACTGGCCACCTTTCTGCCAATCACAACTTTCCTACTGCCCTCTGCATCATCCATTCCCTTTTCATCCAGCATATATTCTAAATATTTAAACTCAGACACTTGTTCCAGCAGCTCACCATCTAACATAACTTCACATCGAGGACTTCCTCACTCACAACCATACCTTACTCTTTATGTATGTTTACTTTCAAACCACTCTTTTTACACACCCTACAACAGATGAGGCTACCATAATCTTCAACTCTGCGAAGTCCAACACAGAGATGGTATTCTCTTTTGGTAGGTAGGTGCACCCTCACGTCTCTTCAATGCTCCATGCATTGCTAACACCATCCCCTGCCACCCCCACCTCTAATTTTTTCAAAACCCCATCCATTTACAAATTGAATAACCAAGGGAGACATAACACATCTACCTCACTTCGCTATTAGTATTAAACCAATCACTTTCGACTCAATTTATCTCTACACATGCTTCACTATCAGTCAACAACATATTTGATTCATTCAGAAGCCTACCGACCAAATACCATGTATCACTACACCTTGCCATAGGAGCTTCCCTATTAATGTCTATCATACAACTGTTGTAAATCCATAAAACCTAAATACAATTTATTATTCTTATGTCTCATTTTTCAATCATTTGTTTCAGCGTAAAGATTTAACCCACACATCCTCTACCACTTCTAAACGCACCTGGTTCTTCAGCAATCAGTCCCTTTTTCGACCGAAATTACTAGCAAATATCTTCCCTAGCAACACTCAATACAAATTCCCCTATAATTCCTTACAGTTACCCTTATCTCTTACCTTTCATATAAGAGCAATATACTGCTCTCCTCTAATGCCCTCGAGCTATAACCCTCATAGAACGCTTTTGGTTTACAAACTTCCAAATCCGAATCAATCATCACTCGCTTCCGTTCTTTGATCATTTCACCAGTAATTTCATCTATACCTTTAGATTTATCATTCTTCTATTTTCTCACTCTACCCATTACCTCCTCCTTACTAATGACCTCATCCCCAAAACACCTATTCCTTCTTGAACCATCAAACCCACATACATTCACTATCACCTCTTTATTATTGCCATTGTTATGAAGATTTTCAGAAGTGTTCCCTCCACGACACGCCCTCACATGCCATTCATTAGTTACGAAAGCAACATCCTATTCATTATCTAAGCAGATTCCCTTATTCTCACCTTCTTATTTTCGCAGCTTCCTTCCAGAGAGGCTTCCTATTCCTGGAAATCTCCATTCATCCCCTCAATTGTTCATTTATCTCTTTTTCCTCCTACACCGTATGCATCATTTTAGTATTCTTTTTTTCCTCCTTATATAATTCCAAACATCCCTCTTTTGAAACATCATCGTTGGCTTTTAGCACATTCAACCACGCTTCTTTTTTACTTTTAACCGCTTGCATCACATATTCATTCCTCCACTCACTGTTAACATTCTTACTTATTACTTCAGCACATCCACATATTTCTTTTGCACTATACTAACAACCACTTCCTTCATTTACTTCCAGATTTGTTCAGTTTCAAACTTATTCACATTCAACTGATTTACTTGCAAACGCCTCTTATATATATATATTAAATATAATATATATATTATATATAGTATATATATACTATATATATATAGTATATTATAATATATATATATATATAATAAATATAATATATTATATATATTATATATATATATATATATTATATATATTATAATATATATATAATATATATCATATTATATATATATATATATATATATATATATATATATTATATATATATATATATATATATATATATATATATATATACATTATTCTATTTTTATCGAAAATTGGAAAATTCCAAAAGCTTTGACAACGTGGTTTTATAAAAAAAAAATTGTATCAGAATTTTCACATCTGAGCTAGTATGGATTAGATTTGAATGATTGTACGCTCAACTAAGAGTTAAAGTCTAGTGAGTAAATGAATGATCAAAAATTAACATTTCCAGAATCTAATGTATAATATCCTTTCGACCAATATTTTCCATTTTGTTCTCTCAGTCATAACTAAAGACATGTCCTTGTGTTCACGAAAAAAAAATCTATTTGGCAGTCTTCTGTTTCATTTTTCGAAGGTGTTTTAATCAATTTAAAAATATAGCTGAACTTCAGAGTTGATTCTATGTGCAACACACACATTACTCAAGTAAATTTCTTGAGCAATGTTTATAAGCAAATAACCTAACATTGCTGAAGCGTTACTGCCGTTCT
>JABUQX010022839.1:77500-87500 GCA_015478945.1 Trachelipus rathkii
TTTCTAGCTCTGTTCTTTATTCTATTATAATTTATATGTTAAGTCCAATGAAACGTAATTTTAAGTGACAAAAAAAATTAAATCTTTAATGTAGACTCTTTTTAATAATTATATAATAACTATAATTAGTGTTAGTTAATAATTATAATCATATTCACATTAGGTCTTATAAAAATCATTGTATTGGAATGTGTCGAGTTATAATCGGCTTTATTTTATATTTCAGTCTTTTAGTCAATTTTTTGGCTTCGACTTTGCTGCAATTTTCAAATTAAAATGATATTAAAAAAGGAATTATTTAAAATATATTTGAAATAAATGAAAGATGCAATGTAAAAGAAGTAATACTTTCAACACTTTATGAAATAAAACTTTAAATACAAATTATATATAATTAATTTAAATATTAATTTAAAAGACCACATATTTTAAGTATGTATACTAATAATATATAATATATATATATATATGATATATATATTATATATATTATTATATTTATATATATATATATGATTAATATATAATAGTATATATGATAAGTAATATATATATATATATATATATATAGTATATATATAATCAATGTAAAAATTACTTCCAGATGATTCAAAATGATTGACATTATTCCACTGGAAGGTATTAAAACCTAAAGTAAGGGAGAGAGAAGAGAGAGAGAGAGAGACGAGAGAGAGAGAGAGAGAAGAGAGAGAAGAGAGAGAGGAGAGAGAGAGAGAGGAGAGGGAGATGAGAGGAGAGAGAGAGTGAGAGAGAGAGAGAGAAGAGAGAGAGAGAGATGAGAGAGAGAGAAACACATCACACAACACACACACACAACATGTCCATCACACACACACACACACACACACACAGTACACACACAACCCACACAACACACACACAACAAACACACAAGCACAAACACACAAAAGTTCAAAAATGACGCACATCCTTTTATAAACGTCAGATTTATGATTAAAGTGTACTAGATCCTTGAGTAAATTGTTCATGATTAAAATATATTCTCAAACACTCAATTTGGCACCATGGCATTGGTTACCTGAATAAAAACAGTTCGAAGATAAAAGTCATTGCTTTTAGGATAATTATATGACGAGTCCGTTCTGTAAATGAGGCAAACAGCGAATTGTAAATACCATAAGGTTTTAGAGTTTTATGAAATTGAAGAATTTTGAAAATTATTCTTTGTATACATATTACAATAGTGGAATAGCTTATTAGAATACAGGTAAGATGTACCTATGCTTATCATAGAACCAAAGATAATATATTATATATGTATTATAATTATATATATATGATATATATATATAATATATAGTATTATATTATAATATTATATATAGTATAATATATTATAGTATAGTATAGTAGTATATAGTGTTTTTGGTATTGCCCTCCTCATAAGTGAAGAGATGGTGCTTTCGTAACTGATGAAAATAGAATGTGAGAGGAGTGTGGAACAGGAGGAATTCGAAAAATCTGTATAGTCATTGGGCAGCTAATGAAAGGTGTTTAGTGGAATGTGTGTGGGTTTGGATGGCAAAAAGGAATAGGTGTTTTGGGAAGGTCATTAGTCAAGGAGGAGGTAATGGGTAGAGTGAGAAAGTTGAAAATTGGTAAATCTGCAGGTATAGATAAAACAAGCTGCAACAAATGTCTGAGTTTAAATATTTGCGATATATGTTGGATGAAAAGGGAACAGATGATGCAGAGTGTAGTAAGAAGTTGTGAATGGTAGGTAGGTCGCTGGTGCAATTAATTGTTTGTGGATGTAAAGGGACTAGTCTTGGAGTGCGCTAAGGGTCTTACATGAGGGTGTGTTGTTACCAGTGTTAATGCATTGTAGTGAGTCTATGGTCTGGAATAACAGGTATAGATCTAAAGTACAATGTGTTCAGATGGATAATCTTAGGGGCGTGTTACGTGTAAGAAGAGTTGATAAAATGAGGATTGAACGTATTAGAGATTTGTGTGATGTGAGGAAAGAGGTAAATGAGAGAATGAATTAAAATACGTTGAGATGGTTTGGTCATGTGGAATGGATGGATGATAGTCAGTTGGTTAAACGGATTCATATTGGTGAGTGTGCTGGGAATCAACCGGCTGGGAGATCGAAGAAAAAGTGGATTGAGTCAGAAAGGAATGCTTGGAGAGAGAAATGTGAGTTTGTCAGAGCGAGAAGAAGGGTGCATAATAGGAGTGAATAGCGGGGTTTTGTGAGGGGGGTATGGTTGTGAAATTTATGAAAGTAAAATTTATGGGCGAGAAGATTCAATTTAAGGGTAACTGTATCAAAATCTGAATTAAAAGGCTCGTAATTTTTCAGCTGGTAAAGTAATTTTAATTCAGATTTTGATACAGTTAACCTTAAATTGAGCTCTCTCGCCCATAAATTTTTTACATACAGTTTAAATCCTTCCAAGAAATTTTCATTTTGATCTCAAAGCTGATTTAGTATTCTTAAATCCCTTAAGAATGATCCGTCTATAATTATTTGTAAACCTGACAAAGGCTTAGGTGTCGTTCTCATGGATAAAACCGAGTATAATGGTAAAATGCTTAATGTCATTTCAGACACCATTATAGTTTTCACACCCTGATTTAAATATAGGACGCGCTTGATATTTTGTCCTCTCACCTAGAAGAAAAGATGTAACTCCGTTTTTGCGTAATTACTAAAGCCGTAAAATCTAACAACAGTGTTTAATATATAAGGTAATACCATGGTTCTCCCCTGGATATTATCACGGTCTCCTCTAAAATACATAAAGCAATTGTCCATTAAAACCCATTCTAGCACTTTTAATACTCCCATATTATAAAGTGAGCATAAGAGTTTTGTTCATTTTTTGAATCCTTTGCAATAATGATTTATAGTGAAAAATTCCTATAGCTTTAAGAATTGGTTACTAATATTGATGTGAAAGCTTTTTAATGTCAAGTTTTGATGTTGAATCTTTATATACAAATATCCTGTAAAGGATGCAATAGAGTTTTTCCTTGATGATATTTACCAACTGAATTCCTATTTTAATGGGCTTTTAGTAAGATCAGAATTTAAGAAACTTTACTTACATTGCTACTCAAGATACTATTTTTCTTAATAATACTTATAGTCAACCAACTGATTCCCTGGCCATGGAGATCCCCCTTAGCGCGAACCTAGCGTAATTCTACTTAATATCATTTTGAAAAGTCTGTTAAAAATTGTCCCCCCTCTTTTCAACCAGTGCACTCAGAAGATTATGATGATACCTTTTTACTTTTTTCAAACAAAGAACAATAAGTTTTACCGTTTTAAATTTATTAAAATTTCCATTAAATAAGAATATTAATATTTCAAGAGAAGAGGAGGTCGATGGTACTTTGTCATTTTTGGACCTATTAATTAAAATCCAATCCTGTCTTTACCGTGGGTGTATACCCAAAGAAGACTTTTTCAGGTCTAGGATTTGAAATTTTTTAGCCACATAGCCCTCTCAGGTATATAATGCAATAGCATTAAAACTTATTATACAGGGGAATATCATCTTAAGTTCATGCATCCCAGGTTCCCAATTATGCATATATAATTTGATTTTCTGGTGGAGTTCTTAGGAATAATTATTTCCAATTAAATTAGTTTTTATAAGTATATAATGATTTTTCCAATTCGTGGTTACAGCTCTCACGTCCCGTGATCTTACACAGTAACCTAGATGTGAGTTATATATTTATAAACTACCTTTTTTATGAACATATTTTTCATATATCAACAAAAAGAGCTAACTTCCCTTCTGCGAGACTTTTTCCCAGTTAAAGTATTAAATTTGGTTTTTCTCTGCTTTGCAGTAATTTCTCATTTTGCATCGCATGAAAAGACGAGTGACCTAGTGTCTCTTCGTTCCTCGAATAATGTTCTAAATTTCCTGTGACAGCTGTGATGCTGTTCTATATGTGTAGCAACTTTGTCGCCGAAATTCTATGTGAGGATCGGATGGACACAGGGTGTCTCAAACGTACCAAACCGTGGTGTGAGATTCACCAGCCCATTCCATCCAGTCAGTGGATCAATTCACACGATTAGTACACTTTAATTATAATAACTTCAGCATACTGGCCCAAAGTAATTCACCAAACAAAACCACGCTACATTATTGTTAGAAAGCATGTTAATTCATGTCTATGAACAGCTAAATCCCTGCTTTAAAATATGTGTTCTGTGTCACTTTGTTTAAACTGCAATTGTTTTCTTAGCTTCCCGTTCTAGCAAAAGTGGATGTGTTTCCTGAGTTTGATCCTGAATGTTATATACGAAATAACCAGTTTACATCTGTAAGTTGTTGCCTATGAATCTGTGGGTCCTGTCATTTTGTTTTTAGGTTACCAGCCTCAAAATAAATTTATTAAGTTAAATTTTTATATTTATTGTTCTTATTTTTTAGATGCGCATTTGAGATTTGGAAGCGACGTCTTATATTTCTAAATTTAGTCCAGTTTTTTGCAAATGGTACGAGTTAAAAAAAAAAATTTGATTGTTTTCAAATATGTCCAAATTTGTAATTTTTAAAATTTTTCTATTTTATTGCTTGTAGCTTTTTTGGATTTGATATTGCTAATATTTATAATTATATTTATTAGTTCTTTCACTGATGATGGAAATATTAGTTTCCGAACGTTGTGTCTTATTTTTGATTAAAGATTTTTATGTGGAGGGCTCTGTGGCATGTAAAATTAAGGAAAATATATAAATATTCATATATACTATATATCTATATTAGTATATATATATATATATATATTAGTATAGTATTATATGTTAGTTTATATAATATAATTATATATATATATATAGTATATATATATATCCTGTAATAGTAATTAAATGTAATTATATGATTTATTATAAGTATATATATATATAATTATTAAGTATTAGAACTATTGGTGTGTGTGTGTGTGTGTGTGTGTGTGTTGTGATTACATTTGTAAAATATTCATTTTACAGGCTGATGTTTCAAAACAAATTCTATAGCGATAAGTGAACGCGTGGTGGTAAAGAATAAATTTTTGGTGTCGAAGGACTTGTTGTTTAATATTAATAGAGGAGAGAGGCAGGGATGTGTTGTCTCCTTGGTTATTCAGTTTTTATATGGATAGGGTTATGAAAGAATTAGAGGTGGGGTGGCAGTAGATGGTGCTAGAATGATGCAGAATAGAAGAGAGTGGAGGGTGCTCTACCCATTATATGCGGATTGGTTTTGTACGGTGAATCTCAAGAGAGTTTGAGAGGATTGGTAGATAGATTTGGCAGGGTGTGTAAAAGGAGGGGTTTGAAAGTAAACGAAGATAAGAGTAAGGTTATGGTTGTGAGTGAGGATATTCCTCAGTGTGAAGTTATGTTAGATGAATCTGTTATTGATTTACTTGTAGAAGGTGTTGGTTCTGTAGATTTCTTTTTTTTCTTTAAGTAGGTGGCAAATTAATAGACTGTTCAGATTGAATTTTTTCAACTGCGGTACAAAGTGACGATTTAACTAGTTCTAATATTGCCTTACAAAAAAACTTGCCTTTATAACGGGAATCTAAGTAAGTTTCTATAGTATGAAAGTCATTAATTTTCACAGAATCAAGGCATTTTTCTAGCTCTTGTTTTATTACATCTTTCATTCTTTTTATCCGTCATCATTTTCATTTGAAGATGGTTCAAAATGCTTCCTTAGCGTTGAGATTAATGGCATTACATCGGAGAAGAAGCTTTAGAGGCGCTGTTTTTTTTTTTTTTTTTTTTTTGTAATTTCTTCAAATGGTTTCAATAAAGCTAATGCAGTGTGAATATGTTGGTCATTTTTCCACCATTAGTAAGAAATGTTAACTTTGTAATAGCGAACTGGCGACAAAGCAAAGAGGTTGATTGAGCAATTTAACCATTCTTTTCCATCCATATGAATTGTACTACTTCTAGCGAGTTGGAACGTCTTGATAGCAGTACGATATGGGAAGTCAAGCCATTTGGAATAAATTCAAAATCACTTTCTTCAAGTGTAATCTATTAGATATCCTACTATTTTTTTATTATAAAATTCTTGATAGTCTCGAATATAAAATATCTGCGCAACATGATCCGCAGGGCGAAAGCTCGCGAAATGACGTGATGTGCAGATTGCGGATCTCTTTAATAATGTGTGGCGGATGCTCCAGCGGATGTGGATTGCGGATGGTTTACCGTGTGCTCACTATATATTATATTATATATATCTATTAGTAATATACTATATATATAAGTATAATTATATAGTATATATATATATATGATATATATAGTTATATATCTATAATTTAATGTATATTTAATATATATATTATAATATACTATATTATAGTATATATGGTATCTATTATACATATATATATATATATATAATATAATATATACTATTTAGTATATATATATATAATATTTATTATATATATATATTATATAGATAAAGTAGATGACAACTACCCAGGGTATATATTATATTATAATATATATATATATAAATTATAATATATATATATATTATATATACATTATTATATATATATATCTATATCGTTATGTCTGTAAATAAATATGTGTTAAAATTATATGTTATATTTGCTATTAGTATATATATATAATAGTATATATATATATAGTATTATATATTATATTTCTATATATAATATAGTATATATAGTATATATATATATAATATATATTTGTTCCTGTATGGATCTTAAGCCTTGACACCCACTGATTATATATATATATATATATATATTATATAATATATATATATATATATATAATCTAAAGCAGTTATATAATATAACATATATATTTATATACTATAGAATTTTATATATATCAATTTATATATATAGAATGTGATATTGCAATAACAAATGTAAAATCTCATTTAAAAAACTTTCCTTTAAAAGCGAGTTTTCACATAAAACAACTTGCTGATTTTTCTTTTTCAACTAAGGAATATTCTTCTATTACTTTAAATTCTTGCCTACATCTCTTATATATTTTTGATATATAATGAATATATATAATTTATTATATATAATACTATAGTAATTAGGGTCATATATAATTTTCACATCTCATATAAGTGAATATCGTTTCTATTTTGGCCCTATGCACCTTGTATATATATAATATATATATTATATTATATAATAATATATATATATATATATATTATGATATAATAATAATCATATAGTATATATATATCATATATATATATAGTAGAATTATAGTATATATATATATATATATATATATATATATATAGTAACTCTGAAATAATGTTTTTATATTTTAATTTTTAAAAAAATTAAATAAAATGAGTCGTTTTTTTTGAGGGAAGCAGGGAGGCAGTGGCATTTAAAAAGGGTTGACATGGAAAGAAACCTCCTGCTCATCTTATATTGATAATATAGGGTATAGTGTACATATGAGACACTTTATTTTATCATACTTTATCGAAAGATAAGCCTAATTAGAACACAACTAATATACCGTAGTATATACTATATTATTATATTATATATATATATATATAGATATAGTTAATTTTATATATATATATATATTATATAATATAGTAGTATTTATAATTACTATATATATATTATATATTGTAGCTAATATTTTGTACCATTACTAAATACAAAGGCCAATTTACACACGGTAAATATAAACTAGGTAGATTTCAAAGTCATTCCTTTTGGGCGGATATTCAAATGAAGCGTGGAATTATATTTGCGAGAAACGATATTACGTGTACAACACAACGGCAGAGAGAGGATCCTTCTAAAGTATTGCATATAAAAATACAAAAATTTGGGTCACTGGGGTTTCCGAGATAGATCACTGTCGAAAAGAAAATATTTGAATTTTTTTATTTTTTTATTTTATATTTTAAGCTTTCTTCTTGTTTAACACATGCAAACCACAAGTAGGTATTCAACTCATTCAAAAAAAAAAAAAAAAAGGTGTTCAACTCATTAGCACTTTTAATTTCAGAATAGATCCATGTATAGCGAAGTTCATCGTCATATAGATTTTGAGTAATGCTACAAAAAGGTTTAAGAAAATCTGTTCTAAAACGAGGCAATGTGATGGTAACAAATGTAAAATTTACGCTCCAAGTTCCATAGAAAGGAGGTACGATAGAACAAATATATGATGGCCTTTTATATGATATATTATCAATATTATACTATATTATATATATATAATGTATATTTTCTCTTTATATATAGATATCACAGCATATGCATAAGAGGTCTTTTGTATTTGTTTAGCATATACTGAGTTTTCTATTTTTCGAATTATAAAATCAGTGTTTCTATATTATGTGGTATTATTATTATGAAGTATATTTTTATATAGTTATATTATATAAATTTACTATTAGTGAGTCCTATATCTATTATATATATATGTTTGAGTTTATCGTTTGGTATATATTTGTTATATATACCCATCCATTTAATCTATTCGTTTTAATATATTATATAATCTATTTTATTTATGTATATGTAGATATTGTTGTATTTCAGTACGTATAGAGACAATAAACACTGCGTATAGTCGCTTTACGCTGTTATGTTTAGGTACGTTTTTGTGTTGATACTAGTAGTATGTAACCACTGGGTTAATATAGCTAGGTATATATACCTCATGTTATATAGGCTATAGTATAGGTGACGGGCTATATATTATTTATTAGTATACGTTACTCCACCCCTAGATAATGTTATCAGTATATTATATATATAGTAATATTAGGGTATATGAGTATATGTGATATATCTATATTTTATATTATATTATAGTATTAGTATAGTATATATATTATATGATAGTATAATATATATATACTTTATAATATATATAGTATATATACTATTATTTAATATATACATTATATATATGCGTGAAACTAAGAGAAATTACCCGATCAGTGATCTCGGAGACTAAGATAGGTACAGAATACTGAATAACAAACATATGGTATCAGCGTATAAATTTTTATGGAAAAAAATGGAAAAAAAAAATTTTAATTTTTTTTTTTTATTTTTTTTTAGTCTCCAAAACTAAGATAGGTACAAGAAACTAATAAATATTTAGGAATCGAGCGTATGAAATGTTGTAATGAAAAATGGAAAAAAAATTGTTTTTTTTTTTTTAACTAAGGAATAACCCAGGGTAAACCGCAAAAGATGCTCAAAGAGTTGGGGTCTCTCGGCTCCCGGGGGACGACGGGAGGACTTCGGTTCCCCCCTCTGCCCACCGTCGGCTCGAGCCCCTAAAGATATTCATATGCTGATTCCAAATATGGTTATTGTATATAAAAAAAAACAAAAATTTCCTTTTGTTGCATACCAGTTTCACACCTTGATTGACATATATGTTATTAGTTTCTTGTACATCGTAGTTTTGAGATATAAAAAAATAAAAAAAAATAAAATTTTTTTCATTTTCGTAAATTTCATACGCTGATTCATATATGTTATTTATTTTTTTTCTTGTACCTATCTTAGTTTTTTGAGAGTGATGGGTAACTTCTTGTTTTGCCTATATATTGTTTATATATAGATTACTAATAGTATATATTACTGCTCTATATATAATAATAGTATATATATATATATTAATATATATATATTATATATATATATATATATATATATATACTTATATATATATACTATATATATGATATATATATATATATAGTATAGAGAAAGCTACTTACGGATATAACGTTAATGTGGAAACTATTAAATCATTGTATATGTGAACGAAGTTTAAATATAATAGAAACATGATTTGAGGCTGAAGAGAAATTTAAAGAAATTAAATTTTTTTGTGCGGATTCTCTTGCGAACTAGTTTTTTAAGCGTTTATTGAAATATAATAAAATGTATGGGAATGAAAGGGTGTGAAGCG
>JABUQX010022839.1:92500-94278 GCA_015478945.1 Trachelipus rathkii
GTGTTACTATTGCAAAATTTGTCGCAACTGTTAATGTGCCCGTGTCGGCGTTGCTTGACTTTGGTTGGTTGCTCCTGTAACCCAGGAGCAACTCAGCGGAATGCCATGTAGGCCCAGTAGGGGTTCCAATCACCCTTCTATGGATATATATATATATATATATATATATATATATATATATATATATATATATATATATATCTCAGCTGCTGCTGTATGTATGTATGGAAATGTATATGTATGTATATGTAATAATATATGTAATAATATATGTATGTATATAATATGTATGTATAATAATAATATATATATATAATATATAATATGTATATATATGTATATATAATAATAATAATAATAATATAATATATATGTATATGTTTATATATATATGTAATAATATATACATATGTATATAATAATATAATAATAATAATAATAATAATAATAATATATAATAACTATATTAATAATAATAATATATAATAATAATAATAATAATAATAATAATATATATATTAATAATATATAATATGTAATAATATGTATATATAATAATAATATAATATATATATATATATAATATATGTAATAATATATAATAATATATATATGTAATAATAATAATAATAATAATAATAATAATATACAGTCATATAATAATAATATATATGTATATATATATATATATATATATATAATAATAATAATAATATAATAATATATATATATAATAATAATAATAATAATAATATAATAATAATAATAATAATAATAATAATAATATATATATATAATAATACAATTATAATATGTAATATGTAATATATAATATAATATAATATGTATATATATATAATAATAATATATATAATATATAATAATAATATAATAATATAATATAATATAATATATAATATAATAATAATAATAATAAACATAATATATATATACTATATAATAATTATAATAATTTAATAATAATATAATAATAATCTTTATTATATTATAAGAATATATAATAATAGTAATAATATTTTATATATATATATATATATATATATATATATATATATATATATATATATATATATATATATATTATAGTGTGATAAAAATTATATAATGAAAAAAAATGTAATTGTCTAAATTGAATACCCCATTTAATTAAAGCGAATTGATGAAAGAACTTAGGCAAAATTTTGTTGACCTATTATTATTGGAAGGGTCTCTCATTGACCCTATTGATTCGAACCTATATGAACGAGCACTTATCATTCTAGAATTAAAGAATTAAGTGTAAATTCTTTTTAATTACTAAGCTCCTCCTTACACCCTTTATTGAAATGACTTCAAACTTGTAATATTCGACTCCGACTCCATTTAAAAAAAAATTTTTAAACCTTAGTTTTCAATTGATACCAATTCGTTGCAAAGAAGTACAAATTTCCATAAATTTCATTTTCGCTATCATAAATGAAAAATAGCGATAACTTTTTTATTATTCATCCGATCAATATGAAATTTTCGGAGCATGTATAGTTGGTGGAAGATACACATTTTTATTTAGGTCATAACATTTTTTTTTTATTTATCCTATAATTTCCGTTATTCATATTGAAATTGCAAAAATTTAAAAATTTCCGGTGAACAGCAAAAGGTAGGATATACAAAATTTATCTAAATTAAAAATGTGCATCTCGCCCAAATACACATGCTACTGAAAATTTAATAATAATTAGATGAATAATACAACATAGAGATTTCCAGTTTTCATT
>JABUQX010022840.1:0-20000 GCA_015478945.1 Trachelipus rathkii
CCGGACGTGAGGGTGATATAATGATAGAGAATATAAAAATAAGCAAAGTATATATATATATTTATACAAGTCTATATCACGAAAAATATAATAATATACATAAACATTGGTTATAATATATCAAATAAAAATACTACAATATATATATATAATATAGTATATATATAGTATATTATATAGTATAATATATAATAACTGGGGAACGGCGTTATTTGCTATCTTTCCAGACCACAACCTCTCCCAAACCCTCCACCTTCATTCATTTAATTTTTAGCTGCGGATATTAAATGGCATACTCAATAACTTTGTTCTAGAGTACATTATTGTTCTTTCCTTGGGATCTTTGTCAATTATTTGGATGAATGATTAAACAGAAGGGTTACTATTAAATACACAATGGTCTCTGGTGATTCTAAATTGACTACTTCACTCCCGTAAGAATTACATTCTGTTGAACCCCTTCTCACGTAGGAGTATTAACTGCAACGAAACCAGCTGGCAGGAATAGGGCAAGAGTAGCCTTCCTTCACTTTTCCGTAGCTGTTCAAGTACCTTTTCCGGATTGACCAGGTTTGACAAGCGTCACCTTCCATAAACTAGATTATTATCTTCTGTTTTCAACAGGGCTCCCTGGTCTAACTGACAGGAATGCCGGTGAATGATCAGCGTTGGTGGAAACGAAACTTAGGAAATTATAATGCAGTAGTATCCAGTAGTAGTATCGTCGCTCAACCGACATCCTTGCAGGAAGCTGTAATCGTCGTCACAGATGCCAAGGGGCGAAGATCCAAGAATAAACTCACAACCACCCTTTTCCACCATCATCAATTGCGAGTTGAAATCTGTCCGTTGGTGATGTTCCTCACCGAGATGCAATATTTTGCGCGAGTCCCGTTTAGATAATAGACGTTTACGTAGCGAACACACCTCCGCAAACACTGTTACAGCCACATTCATTTTTCATTGATTTTCATCAATTGTGGAGTTGTGATTAGGTCACCATTTTTTCTACAAACAATGGCCCAAAACCTTCAAAAAGGTCAGCCCATGTGTCCCGTGTCTTATGAGAAGTTTTTCGAATTTTCAACATTAGCTAAAATTGCCTATCCCTTCAGGAAACTAAATATTTTGACTGGACATTTAAAATGATTTGTTGTTCTTTCTTGTCTTTTCTATAGGACATACTATATTAATAGACAGTATGTTACGACTCACCCATTAGAGGTGGGATTTCAGGCCTCAATCATGGGACAGCTCCTTTGGGTTCAGTGCGAAGCCCCAAACACCACTATATATATATAATCATATTATATATATGATATATATATATATATATATATATATATATAATATATATATATAATACTTATATATATATATATTATATAACTATGTTCAAGGTAAATAAAGGATATTATATATATATATATATATATATATATATATATATATATATATTATATATATATATATATTAATATTATATAATTTATTATATAATTTATATATATATATATATTATATATATATATATATATATATATATATCTTGTGGTTCTAGCCCTTTGTAGCCATTACCACATTGGTTGAATTGATACACGCTTAAGGTTCCATCTTTATTTCCTTCCATACAACAAAACTCACGAAAAATATTCTCAAAAAGATATCCACAAAAAATATCCACGAAAAGATATCCACGAAAACCTGTTTTATAAATAAAAACACAAGATATTATAGCATAATATAAACAATCATTTAGTAAAGATTAGTGATTTCTTCTTCTTCTTTTTCTTGTGTTCTTTTTCTCTGCCATCCACTTTATTCTTGGGGCATTTCAATATCATTACATTTTTTTCTATTTTGTAAGAGAGATTTTACATCAAATTAATTTTGCCTTACATTTTACCTTAAATTCTGACTTACATTTTCTGCTCATTTAAACTTCCCTTTAAGAAGTGGGAAAGAGGCTACAATGATCAAAGAGACTTTAATAAAGCTCGAAGCCTTGCCAGGCATTTAAGGAATTCGCCAATTATACGCAAATAAATAACAGGGTTTCCTTACCATGACATGTATACTCACGAGTATCCTATACATTTTCAGTACCGTCAATACTTACTTTCCCTGTTTTAGAGAATTATAATGTTCCAGTATCCCCGCCTTCAGCTTTAGAAAATCCCAGTAGAATAGGTTTACATACTGTAGATATGGAAGGAAAATCTCTTCTCAATTCATTCGTCCATCCAATAGCAGAAAGTCATTTGCATTGGTCATTATCCTCTTTGAGGCAATGAGATTCCGGCAAATTTGAGCTAATTTTTCATTTAATTAGGGAAAATTTATTCAACAAATTAATTAATTAAATTGACAACTTTTCCATTTTCTCTTTAATTGTATAATAAATTAAAATGTTTTACCAAATTGGATTTACCTCTTTTCTCCCACCGGACAAAAATTCGAGAAAGTCAGCTAATTTTTTACACTTTGACGGCTGATTTTCAGTGAAATATTCCTGTCTTTTTACTGTGACTGTGATGATAAGAAATAAAAATAAAGAAAAAGTTGATCAAGGCCGAAAAAGAGATATTATACCAATAATAATTATATTAATTATCACATATATCTATATTTTTATACATACAATGATAATCTTTTAGAAAATGTATCTATTTTTTTTTATTAAAGATATGATTTCCCATTTATTTTTTAAAAGACACTACCAAAATATCTCTCTAAGTTCTATAATATTTAAGTTTGGGACTTGTTTTATATCAAAACCCTTTCTTGATCTAAAATCAATATTGAACAGTTAACTTGATTTCTTAAGTTTAAAATACTTGCATAGTCTTAAAGTCTTTGTCCACTTAGTTCACGATCCAAGATAGTATGCTCTTATAAAACATCTTAATGCCTCCCTTTCTCCCAAAACTCTTCCCTCCAGGCTCTTTCTCGAAATGAGTCGTCTTCCTGTCGTTTTTCTCTGTCTTCTCCCGAATGTCTCTCTGTCTATTTCTCACCTGTTCTCTCTTGTACTTTTAAGGAGGGGAAAGTATTTAAAACGAAGAGGGGGCTTCTTAAGGGTTAGCAGATGAAATCGATTCCTTTTGGATTTCAATCAGTTGCGGGTAGGTCTCCTAATGGTTCTCATAGGGGTCTTTCAAGGGGGTCTTGCGAAAAAAGCATCGATATTTGTTTTATGGGTCATAAAGCGGTAGAGTTTAAGCAGAGTATTGAAATAAAAAGCAGTATTATTATTTAAAAGATTTTATCAATACATAAATAATGTTATAACAATGTTAAATGATATATTGGTGCCAGAAAGGTGAAAACAAGCACCAACGAATAAGATTTTTTATATGTTTAGCTACTTATGTCTATAATAACATTGTACCGCCAAAGCTATAAGAAATGAACATTAAACGAGTAAAATGAGCTCAACGAAGTTTATCGTGTGCTGCAAACGAATGGAATGAATTATAAGTCTTTCGATTTCAAATTTTAAAACTTGCAACATTATCCCCGCGCTCCCAGAAGTTGCAGACCAGGTGGTTTCTTAAAACTACACTTAAACCACTCAATTTAATTCAGACATTTAAAACGTACCATATTAATTAACAACATTGAAACTTTATATTATGATATTTGATGCAGCTTTGAAAATATTGTTTTCATTTATTCAAATTTAATTTTAAATTTTAACTTTGACTATTTTATTTCAAACTAACTTAATTTTTAATTTAATTAAATGATTCAGTTGAGAAATTCATTCTTTAATTTTTTTTAAAAGATTCTAAAGTTAAAGTTATAAGTTAAATTTTTTGGTCTTCTGGATCGATTCGATGAAACATTTTTGAAAGAAAAAAAAAACATTACATCACCAATGATAAGGATAGACAGGTTCACAGTTAGCTACATCTAGCAATGATATCGACTGCAACAATCCTTTCAAATATATAAAAAAACTAAAATGTTTTAAAGTTAAACTGACAAAATCACGCTTCTAAAGACTGTTCTTCATTATACACAATGTAAATTTTGAAATAAGGTCAAATCAACTAGAGTCAAACTGTCTATGAAAGCGGAGATATTGTCAATAATAATTTTCAGAAGAAAATGCTTAATAAATTTGTAATCTGTACATTACATGTAATGAGAAAACTGTAAAATGTAATCCATTGTTCTTTTATTTGTTGAACGGTACGACAATAATTACAGGCGTCCCCGATATTCATTAATCAAACAGACCAACGTCAAAAGAAAAGATTTTCTGGATTGTATGACAGTGTGTAGGCTAACAGTTTTTATAGAAAATTTTGTTGCCTGGTTTCTTGGTTAAATGTAAAGCAATGTTTATTGGTCAGTGGGTTATGTTAGTTATGTAGAACCTTTTACAAGGAAAATTAAATTATAATCTGATTTGGATGGGTCATTTTAACGTTTTATGAAAGTTTTTAATTTATTATGGTCGCCTATTCACTCGTTAAAATGATTAACTATTTGGGTTAGGGTTATTGAAGCTGTATAATTACAATTAAAATTACAAAGTTAAATATTAAAAAAAAACGTTTCTGAATTAAAAGTCCATTAATACTTTTATGTTTTCAAAAAGTAAAAATGCTTAAACTAATATCTGAGGTACTTAGTGTTTCTTTGAACTTTACTTAAAAAGTTATTTTACTATAATGAATGAATAAAAAAAATCTTAAAGCTTAAAAAATTAAATAACTATTTTAAAAATTTTAATTAAAAGATTTTTGATTATAATGAAAAATTAAAATTAAAAAAAAAATTCTTACTATTAATAAACATTCTGATTATATAGCATAAGGCTAATTCTTAATTAAATAAAATTAAAAATACAAATTCTGATTATGTAGCATAAAGTAAATTAAAGTAAATTCTGAGTAATGAAAAAATAAAAATTCTAAGATTAAAATAACCAACTTTATATAGCAGCTATTTTTTTTTTTAAAATTTAAAGTTAGTTAAAAAACAAAAATAACTTTGAACTTAAAAAATATTCTATCGGTGTGTTGCCACTCTTGTATAGTAGTATCTGAAAAAAACATTGAACTTTAAAAAATAATTCTGAGTAATAGTAACTTTGTAAGTAGTTCTGAATGTGTCTATTATATTTTATCTTATTTAATAAAGCAAAAAATTACCTAAACTAAGAACATTAGTTGTCTTTATTAGAGATTTTTATTAAATAAAAATAAAAGAGAATAAAAAATCAGTTACATATAACAGTTGTACAAAAAAGATATATCTACGGAATATTATCTTTCAAGATAAGTAACATTTAACAGAATAATGTTGCCCCTGGTGGTTAAAAAAAAAATATCAACGCATCTACACGAACAATAAATAAATTAAAAAAAATGTTAAAGTATTACAAACAAAAAAAAAATGTGGAAGTTTTCAGTAATGCAACTAACATCTCTGTAAGTAAAAAGAATGTAAAATGTGAAAAGTTTCTTTATATTCTGTAAACAAACAAATAAAAAAACTTTAGATCTAAAGGATATTAAAGTATGAAAACTGTTTGAACTATTTATTTTACAACATATAATTATTTACAACATAACTAATGATTGCTAATTAGATATAATTCCTTCTTCGATGATTGTTGTCTAACATTGAATTTCATAATAATCCTGATGTTTCATTATAATCCTGAACTGTGGTTCATTCTGCCTTTATTAACTCTTGAAGTTACATTCTTGATGTTGAATCCTTCTTCATTGGCAACTCTTGAAGTTACCCTTCCTGATGTTTGAATCTATCTTTTTTTCGGACCTTTGCTAGGCATTATTATGAGGTTCTTTTCGAAAGCATTCTCTATCAAGCTGATATCTTTCGCAAATTTACTGATTAACATCATGAAATTGTTTCTTCATTCAGCTGTTATGAAACTATCTATCTACTCTTTCAAAAGTTTTCAGATGAGAGTGGCCACCAATCAACTTTAATCATCCTTCTGATAGATGATAGAGATGAAACGAAAAGATTTTTTGGTCCAAAGTTAAAAATTTATAAAAGTAATATAAACTTTTTATTTTAGATCTAGTAACTTTTGTCATCATGTAATTCAAGATGTAATTATAGTTAACATAGATATTATTTCAAAATAGTATCAAAGATTTTATTTTATAATTAAACTGAAATAAAGATATGGAATTAATGAAAATTGGAAGTTTTGAATATGTTCTTTGTCATTCTTGGTCCAATTAGTATTCCATGATATTTTCTTAATATTAATAGGAACTATTCAGGTTTATCACAATGTTCTTTTTATATATATATTCCTATCTGAATAATTATTTTCAAAAAGAGACTAATTTAATAATGTTCTTTGAATATGAGTTTTAGTAAATTTAAAAACTCACCAAGATCCGGCAATTTAATCTGCTTTAGAATAAATCTATGTTATTGTATTTTTTTCTATTATAAAAGAATATAAAAGATATATAGAGAAAGGTATTTTGATTTTCAGGTAACTGAGTGGGATATATTAGAGAATCATTTGAGAGATTGCTATGTTCAATATCCTTTTCAATTTTCAGTTGTAGTTTTCAGTTCACTCAATTCTTCATATTCTCACTATTTTCACTTTTTTCCACCATAACTTTAACATATCAGTGTTAACTTATAAGTCTATAATCTCAGGTTAATCAATCCCATCCTTTACAATTTTTACAACATTCTGAGTTAGACTTTATGTACAAATTTTTTGGTCAAAACCAAAATATTTTATACAAAGAGTGCATAGAAACTAAAAGAAAAATTTATTAAAAAGGGATTATATTTTCTAGAATTCAGTGGTTGGTGGAATTGATTTTTCGCTAGAATTAAATTTCTTGTCTTTCAGGATGGAGAATCTTTTCCTATGTATTATCTCTTAATTTCTGTTTATCATATTTATTCCATTATAGTTTTTCCTAAAGTTTCTAAAGGAGCAATGTCGTATTTTGAATCTAGTTTTTCTCAAGAAAAAAAAAAAAAACAGTAAAGACATTCCATAGCCTGTTTATTTATGAGCTGTCTCCTAATTATCTTTGTTGTAGTAAACACAATTTAAAGTTGTCTGGTTGACTCAAACAATTTGTTTCTTTCCTGATGGGAATGAGTATGAATGTTGTCAGATTGATGAATCATTCGTGGCGACGACCTTCCATTACCTCTTCTTCTTACATTTGTCGATTCTGGACAAAACTTGTGAAGTTTTCTGTTTTTGTGTTATTCATAATCAATATTGTACCAGAATTATCTGGTTATTCTTTTTTCTAAATTTAACAATCCTGCTAGTTTACCAACAGATGTGTTAGGAGAGAAAACAAATCCAATGTTTCTCTTTTAAAACATTCACCTAAAATATCTGAAGTTTTCTGATATATTTTCTGCTAATTTCTAAAAAAATATGTATGGGATAATATTACCAATAATAAAAATATATTTTTTTTATGCTAAAAAATATTATAAATTTAAATCTGAAACATATTGAATATCTTTTATTGTATTTTTATTTTTTCTAATTAATAACTTTTAAATTTCCAGATATTCCTGTCAACAGTTTGAGTGATACTTGTATGTGTTATTTATATTTTCTAATAAATAAATATAATTCTCAAATGTGTTATTTTTTATTCCTGAAAATAACATAATTTCAATGGAGTTATTTTATATTTTTCTGATAAATACATTTAATTTTCAATGTGTTATTGTAGTACCTCAGTACTTTTTGAAGATTTCTTTTCTTTCTTGATTTGTTTTTAAAAGGTTCCTATGAAACAGATATTTTTCATTAGCAACTTCTGATTAACATTATCTGAGTATCTAAGAAAATAATGTCGTCTGAGAGAAGAAGGTTGTTTCCACAAGCAAATTTAGAAACTTTTACAAATTCTAATTTTATTTTTATAATTTCTGTTCTTTAGATTCCAACTAAAGTTATAAAACAATTTCTGGAAAGGTTCTTTTAGTGATAAAAATTTTTCAGCTTTTGAATAACTTTTTACTTACCATTGTATTAGAATAGTTTCTGCCAGAATTTGCTAGGAATTTACTATTCCTAGGTTAGGTATTTTTACTGCCAAGTTTGGAACAAAGAATTTGTCAGGAAAAACTTTCCTGTTCTTTTTCCATTTTTGGTTATCTATTAGGCTTCTACCATTTTGGCACTTCATTAAAAAAAAAATTACAAGGATATAGCACACGAACACATTATAATTATGCACTACTATATTATTGCATTATTTTATTTCCCTGTTGTCCGCAATTCTTTTTATGCCTAAAGAGGTTTTCTTTCTAAACTATGAAAAAGTTCTTCATTACATTTTCTATTTTTTCTAACGGTTCTCAAAGTAACAGCCAACGGTAAAAATTCCTTGTAAAGTATGCTGGTTTACAATTCCTGAATAGCTGCTAGAACTCCTTGGTGAATAACCGGCTTATCCTTCCAATCCTATGGAATTCCTGATTATTTCTGAGAGTTCTGAAAATAGTAAGGATTCTCTGTCCTTTTTTCACGGATGAGTCTCGTCTCTAATTGATTGCTGTATTGTTGTTCTTTTAAAAGAATTTAGTAAAAAGTTTTTCCGGTCTCACATTGTTGTCTAAACATTACACAACTTCATGACCAAATCACTATCCCTTTTCTTAAGCTAGTATTTTATAAAGAACCTTTCTTTCTTTATATACCCCTATTCTTCCTGTTTTACAGAAGGATGAGGCCTTTCTTGGCTTTTTCATTTTACTTTTCACGAAGTGTCCAAGTTCGTTTGTTAGAAGTAAAACTTTTGATTTCTTATCGTGGGGTCAAAGGGTTGGTTTAAAACTTTTGCGGCTGGAAAACTCACTTGTAAATGTTTGGAAACATGTAAATGGTTTAAAGGTTCTTGGAAGTATCTGGGGAGAGGTATCCTATTTTTTAAAATTATTTAAAAGGTTGTTCCATCATTCTTTTACAGGTTGTTTCCGTTGAGCAATCTAAGATATTTTATTATTCTTTACGATTGTTTAATTCTAGTGTTATTTTTTCCTTATCAGATCTTTTCTGATAGGTGAAATCTCTTGAAACTTGAACTAAAGAAAACTATCTATCCTTTATTGGAACTTTCTGTTTCAAATCAAAAATATTAACCTAGGTTCTTTTCTTAAAGCCTTAATTTGCATGCAATTAAAAATTCTTAGTCTCTTATTTTTTTATCCACAAATCTTGTAGGCATTGAGAAATATGTTATTTATTACATTTTTTAATATTAAATCAATTAATAAATAAACACCTTTATAAATGTTCCATGAACAAGCGCCTATTGGTCTTATATCTTGTTCTTTTCCTTTAGAAACATTGGTGAAAGTTCCAAGAATAGGTTTCTCATTTCTGTCTAATAGTTCATCTATGATTTTTGAAGCCTAATTTGCTAAAAATTCTGTAAAATTAACAGTGAAACATAATGTTTTATAATTTTTAAACAAAAGACTGTTAGTCTAAAATCTTATTCCTAAAACAATAACGGAAAATAAATAAATTCGTGTTCAAAAACTAGGAAATACTTTTAAAGTGTTTTTTTCTTCTTAGAATAATAAATTGTATTCTGCTATAATACAAGTATAATTGAATTTCAATTTAATCTAATTATTGTACTTTTCTTCTTCTAATACTGAAACAGTAATTAATTTCTTTGTCTGAAACCTTCATTTATATACTTAAGGTTGGATTATCTCAATCTCTTTTCCTTAAAGAGTTATATTTTTTGAAAAAATATCCTTTTCTTCTTGATATTTTGTTCATTATATACATATTCTTTTTATTTCTTTCTGAAAAAGAACGTCCTTTTCTATTGAGTTTTATTATGAGATTCCTCTTTAGAAATCTCCTTTCTGGTCAATAGTATGAACTTATAAAAATATTAAATTACTTTTACCTTTTTCTATCTCAAGTAACAAAGATTGTGCTATTTTGCAGTCTAAACCCGATAATTCTGTTTTTATATATACTATACTATAATATATATTATAATATATATATATATATATTATGATATATATATATTTAAATATTATAATCATAGGTTACTATATGGTTAGGATTAATGTGTAAAATTTACCAAAGTCGTTAGCGAAAACACAATTTCGAAATTTCTGATTTCTACTTGATTTGCTTCCAGGTCCCAGGATCCTATTTTCCCTATGAATTTTTATAAATTTACATTGTTGTGAAGGCCTGTATAATATAATATATATATATTATAATTATATATTATATATATTATATATATATATAATATATATTATATATATATATATATATATATAATTATATATATATATATATATATATGAAATATACAATTGGTTGATTTTATTGTAAAGAAGTTTGATTTTCAATGGAGCTATCAGTTGAGCAAAAATTTAACAATTTTTGAATTTCCTCTGAAATTCCAAATTTTTATGTTTACTTCTTTTCTCTTTTCGATGATTTTTCTTGATCAGAGAAAATATTAAGTTTTAATTAAATGCTTTTATGGAAGGTATTTAAAAGTTTCATAAAATTTAAATTCTAAAGAAATTTATTTAAAAAATGGGTAATTGTTGGTCTGTTATCACCATCTTCTTTTTCTTCAATTATTACCGCTTTTCATCTACACTCTTTTTTTTTTATTCACATTGAATAAATTTAAGTGAATTTCTGAAAATAATTGTACTATTATTTTGTCTTTGTACTTATTTTTTTTTCATTATGTACTACTTTGTACCTTAAAACCAGATTTTTATTAGAGTAAAGAGACGTCTGTTCATTTTCGTTAGCTAAAATTCGTCTTTTGCATATAGTGGGAGGGATAATTTATTCAAAGCCAAGCTGTTTATGTTTATAAGATGCTATACATTTAACTCTACATTAGTCTGTATGCTCTATTGACCTATTCTAATTATTGTCATTTATATAATCAGAAAAATGCAAATTATAGAAGACTAGAACAATAACATCTTTTTCATATTTACATTAATGAATTAGAAGTGGATCGGTTTTGAACGAGCGGTTATTTAAGAACGACTCATTTCAAAGACCGATTAATAGATATTTCTTTTGGAAAGACCTAGTGCTCCTATAAAACATCCAGGAGGCAAGCTAGGATTACTGTGCTCACTTGGTGCCTCTAATGGATGAATTTGACTATTAATTGTACCCAAATGATTTATTGGAATACAATAATTGTGATCTACCATATGTCCATTTCTAAGAGATTCTGTTGGGAATTCTGGGTATTCATTATCGTTATTGAAAGCTTCACTTTCGTTAGAAATACCCATAATATGGTCCATAACTTCTGGTTCTTTTAACCATGCCATGAGAGATGAATCTTCCTCGGAAGATTCCCATTCTTCTATGTTGATATTATCAAAATCTTCTTCATAAAAATCCTCTGAGATATTCATATCAATTAACCAACCAAAATCATTATAATCTCTTGGCGGTAGTTCTGAATGGTCTTGTCGCATACGATTTATAGTAAAATCATTTACCGAAGGATATATGTCTCTATGACATTCTGTAAAAATATCACCTAGGTCTTCTACTGTGGGAACAATTTCATTGTCTATCCAAGGCACAGTAGGCATTCTGTATCGATATTGTTCTTCAATAACAATATCGATATTATTTCTACTGTTAGAAAAAGTTCTGGTTTGTTCCTCCAATAAATTTGGTCCATTATGGAGCCATAAATAGTACTCCAAAGCTTCATCAATATTTGTATATAATGAAGTAAGTCGTTGCAACATTCTTTCATCTTCTTTTTTATCTTCACTGTTTCTCTCCATTATGGTGAAGCTATGTGTTGCAGTTTAACAATCTATTTTAAGTTAGAACATATCTTCGTATTTAAGAAAAAATTAGAAAATTTAAAGTTTTATTTCCAAGTTCAAACGTCTGTCTTAAATATTTTTCTGAGATTATTCTTCATTCTTTAACCATTAAGAACTATCAAAAGAAAATTTTTGAAATTCTTGTGTTAAGAAACTAAATCAAATAAAATGTAGGGTTCTGGTTCTGAAAATTGCTCATTTTCTTTCAATTTAAATTTCAACCAGAAAAAAATCTTGTGACAGTATAATTTTCTATAAGATTATTTGAACTTGTTAACTATATGTGTCAATTTTCAAAAAAGTTCTTTTTTTAAAAATTTTTTCACAGAAATTTTTACTAAGTTGTATTTTGAATGTTTTCCTCTTAAAAAGAAAATTTTCTAATTATTATTAGCGACCCATTTTTCAAATTACAAATTTTCAAAGTATATTAGCAACAAGATATGAAATTTAACGGCGCATTTTGTAAGTCTTTTTCCAGTACACTAAATACTTTTGTGATATAATTCTTTCTGAAGAAAATATTATTTTATACTAAAAACAAAAAATAATAAAAATCAAAAATTAAATCGTTTTCTAAAATTAATTAAAATTATTAAGTGTTATCAGTTTTAATAACCTGATTTTAATTACGATTGATTATAAGATCCAGTGGTAAAATTAATCTTTCGACTTCTGCTGTAACCACCTTCAATTAATTTATTAAAATTTTTAATTTACTATTGATTATTAACCTTTTGAAGTTTCACAAAAATCGGAACTATATTTTCTTTCCTATTAGAAAAAAATTTAATTATTATCAGAACGAAAATTTTCACTAAATTTTCGTATGTTCCAGTTTTTTTATTGAAATATGATCTGTTAAAATATTCAAAATAGTTACGAAAAGAGATATTAAACCAATTATTAATAATCATTTTTTGTCAATCACATTAAAAAAAAATATTAATGAAAAATTTAACACTAAAAATTAAATTAATTGAAACTTTTAATCACTTTATATTCTCAAATAAATAGTGGAAATAAAAAAAAATGATAAATACTATTTTTTCTTAAGTCACCTTATTCACCTTAGGAATCAGGTTATTCATAAATAAAATATAGATTATAGAATATATATTATCAAAAATGATAATGGAATTTTCTTTAAAACATATCAATAAGAAAAGATATTGTTTCTAAATTTGTTCTGGGCATCTTTTGAGCCTTCTCGTTCTAATGTTCTTCAAAGATGTTGAACTTTGTTTCTTCAAATGACTATGTTTCTTCAAAATGTGAACTTATGTTCTTCAAAAAGGGAACTATTGTTTATCTAAATTGGAATCGAGTCCAATCTGCACTTGATCTCCAAGTTCTGATCATATTAGTCTCATTGCATTGTCTCAGTAACCTTTTGATAACCTTTGCAGGCTTTCTTGAACAATGTCAACAAAATTTTCCTTTGCAAATTTATCCTATATGAGTAGCTTCTTTTCATTGACAGTTAAAAATGTGTTATTCTAGATTTTCTGGAGAAGAACATGTACCTCTAATGGAACCTTGTGTTCTGTTATGACCTGTGTTCTGTAGGACAAATTTCTGTTCTGGGGTCAGGGGTACACATGAACCATTTCTATGTTTGTTGACCTTTTTAACTCTGTTCTGTGACCTTAACTTTGTTCTTGATGACCTTTTTTGACTTTCTGTAAGTCTTTCTAATTTTTTTGTAACTTTTATAAAAATATCTAGCTTGAAAACTATATATATAACTGCATAAACAATTTATCGTTCTGTAGGAATTATAATAAAAGACTAAAAAACAGTTATATTTTTTATATGTAAAAAAACACTCCAGAAAAAAAACCAAAAAAAAACATTGGCTTTGGCTTTTTTAACCACACAAAAAACGAATTATTGTGTTTTTCTATTTTTCTCAAAATTTTTTACAAGTAAAGAGTCATTTCTCGATTTTTGTTTTTTACGATTTTCAGAAAAAAAGGGGAAACATTTGATCCTGTAGCCTTCATTTCCCTCCATCTTTGTTCATTCATAGCTTTCAATCGATACATTTTTTTACTATATATTACCGATTCGTACGACATATAAATACATATTAAAAATCAAAAAATAATAATAATAATTTAAAAATAAAATGCATTTAAAAATCAATAAAAAAATATGCCATAAAAAAAACAAAACAAAAGTAAACAAAAACAAAACAACTCAAACACAACACAAAACAAGCACAACAAGAATATATTATATAAAAAAAATATATATATATATATTGTGTGAGATATGTTTGGTGAATGTGTTGTGGCGGAAAGAGCAAGAATTGAAAGCTTTGCAAAATGCTTTACTCAGTTCAATGGGGGAACAAATTTTATCGAAGTCAATGGATTACAACTCAAGTGTCAATGTCAGATGTCATTTCCAATTGCTGTATTTGTTTCTTCCGCATTTAGCTTATTCCCCTTTTCCCCCATTTTACTCCCACAATTTCTCATTCAAGCCTTTAGAGTGAATGAGTATACTATATTTTACGATATCTACTATTTTGTTGATTCTGATTTATTGTAAGCTTACGATTTTTCTGCCCCAAATATAAACAGAACAAATTCTCGAACAAACTTTTTTATTCAACAACTATCTTATTGAGTTTATGAGATGCTGTTTATTATGTGCGATTTTATTAATCTTTCTAAAGCTATAATTACTTTAATAATTATAATTAACTAAAAATTTTTTTACAAAGGAAAGGTGTTGCTTTCAGTTTAAGTTCATAAAAAAATTAAATTCGACTTTATGTAATTAATTGATTTAAAAAATTGTTGATTGTACTTTTTCTATGCATTCTTAAAAGATCTTCCCTCATGGAAATAAGAAAAAATACCAATCAACGATATTTTTTTATATTATTTGATATTTTTTCACTCAAAAGAAAAACAAAAAAAACAAATAAAATAATTTTTAACGACTGTAATACATTGGTTTACATTTCTTTGTGTAAATTTAATTTCTTCTAGTTCTATTTTTTATATAAAATAAAATGATAAAAAAAAAACATTAAAATTTAGTAATAAAAATAGCCTTTTTTCTGAACGGCTTTTTATGTTGAATTTTCTGTCAGCTTTTCTGATGTGATACAGTCTTTTCTTTAGCTGTATTTTGTTTGGAAGCATTAACATATATGCCGACTAATGTAATAAAACACTTTTTATGTGTTTTCTTATCGAAGTTATAGTATAAAATCGTCTATTAATATATTGACACCTTGCGACATCAGTATAAAAATACCGTTTGTACATAACTTCCTATTCTAATTTACTATTGGAATTTATACAGAGGATCTATAAGGCATAATATGGCCTAATTGACAATATTATGGTATATATTACTTGTATATAATTCCCCTATCTAATTTAAATTTTTATGTAAGTGTATTATTTTGTACATAAAACACATTTCTCTTTGTATTTACGTACTGTACCTTTACAAAAACAAAAGGGATTTTTGTTTGAAATGAGGTGCTCCCTCATTGGAGATAGAGGTTCTTCTATTGAATGGTTTGTTGATAAGACCGTCACACACATGACCGTCCGAATAGGAAATGATGGACTGTTATCGGCCTTGATTAAGTCACAGAATTTCAGGTGCGTATGGGTCCAATATCTTTCCTTTACGAGCCAACGATTCTTGTAGTCGATTAAGCCAAGTCTTGTAGTTATAGGAAAAGATACCATTTCCATCCGCAGGTCAAGCTCGCCAATCTTGTGGTTCTAGCCCTTTGTAGCCATTACCACATTGGTTGAATTGATACACGCTTAAGGTTCCATCTTTATTTCCTTCCATACAACAAAACTCACGAAAAATATTCTCGAAAAAGATATCCACAAAAAGATATCCAGAAAAGGGTATCCACGAAAACCTGATTTTTATAAATAAAAACACAAGATTATTATAGTAAAATATAAACAATCTTTTATCAAAGATTATTAATTAATAACACGTTAGTATCCGTATTTAAAATATTTACATACTTTATTGACAACAATTTCATGCACCCAAACACCATCATCTCTTTTACCAGCAATCTTCTAACACAAGCTTATTTCAGCAAACATATATTTCAATGAACTTATTATTTACTAAATTATATTATTATATATTTCTATATTATTTAATTATAAATTTATATAAAAATTATAAATAATTATAAAAATTATATATATATATACAATTTTATAATTATATTTTTATTAATCAAAGAAATTTAGCAATATATTTTTTTCAAATTTGAAACAATTTTAAATATTTCAAAGTTTACGCTATATTCATTATTATTATTATTATTAAGTACTATTATTATTTTATTATTATTATTGATTATATATTATTTATTTATTATTATTATCTATCATCAGCAATTCACTTATTGGATTGCACTGGCAAGTATTGTTGTTATTTTTTTGTATTATTATTAGTTTCTAAACAAACAAAATTCTGTCATTTCATCAATAATCTATATTACTAATTATAATTGTTTTTTTTTTTCATAATAGGCAAAAATTTATTAAATTAATTAAGTATAATTTAATAATTTTATCATTATCAAGTTTAATTGTAATAATTAAATGTTACATTGGGTTTACCTCTTCTCCATGACAAAAATCCGAGTCAGCCTAATTTTTACATTTTGACGGCTGTTGTGAAACTTTCCTGTCTTTTTAATCATTATTATTAAAAATAAAAATAAAGAAAAATTAATAATAATATACATTGATATATACCAATATATATATAATTTCATTATACATATATCTATATACATATATTCAATGTATATTAATAAATATATTATTTTTTATTTATAAGCTATGATTCCCCATTATTTTAAAAGACACTACTCTAACTAAATTTTAGTTGGGACTCTGTTTTATTCAACCCTCTCTGATCTAATCTAATATTGAACTGCTAACTGATTTCTTAAGTTTAAGAACTTGCTATCTTAAAGTCTTTGTCCCCACTAGTCACGATCCAAGATAGTCATGCTCTTATAAAACATCTTAATGCCTCCATCTCCCAAACTCTTCCCTCCAGCTCTCTCTGTCTCTTCCTGTCTTCCTCTGTCTTCTCCCTGTCTCTCTGTCTTTCTCCCTGTCTCTCTGTCTTTTTAGGGGAGTATTTAAAAGAGGGGCTTCTTAGGGGATAGCAGATGAATCATTCCTTTGGATTTCAAATGCGGGGTTCTCCTAATGGTTCTCATAGGGTCTTTGCGAAGAAGCATCGATATTTGTTTTATGGATCGTAAAGCGAAAGAGTTTGAATTTAAAAGCAGTAAAAAGATTTTCAATACATAAATAAGTTATGAAATGTTATGATAGATTGGCGTCAGTAGAAACAAAAGCCACAACAGATAAGATTTTTATGTGCTTATTCGACTAAAATGAAATTTTAAGTCTTTGATTTCAATATTTTAAAATATTTAAATATATATATATATATATATATAATATATTATATATATATTATATAATATATATATATATATATATATATATATATATATATATATATATATATATATATATATATATATATATATATATATATATATATATATATAATATTTATATATATATATATATACTATATATTATATATTATATAAATATATACTATATTTTGCGTGTGAGATACTATTATATATTATTACTTTATATATATTATATGATATTATATAATATATATTATATATATTATATTAAGTATATTATATATATATAACCGATATATATATATATTATATAATATATATATATATTATATTATTAATATATAATATATATATAATATTATATATATATTTATTATATAAATATAGTATATATATATATATATATATATATAGCGTATTTACAGGGGGGTTGGCATTATGCCCCCACCCTAAATCTTAGACGAAAGAAAAAAATGAAGTCTATATATATAATTTGCAGACGGCTTTTTCAAAGTGATTTATTAGTAAAATACTGAAAAAGACTACATCAATACGATAGGTTAATGAAGTAGTAATTATATTACTAATGTATTAAAGTTTTATTTTAAAAGGTTTTAAAAGCTTTTTGACAGTACTTCCCGCTAGCATTGTTGGTGGATGCACAATCTAATTTGGTGTTCATACATATTGACAGACGAATTGTAGACGGATTTGCAAGCACAAGAACAATACTTAGGATAAAGGCTTTCGATTTTGAAAAATGAATGTTTCGAGAGAATTTTACTTGGTTTTGAAGTTTCTTAAAATGGACGGAATTGGTTAAAACCTTGCCAGCGATTGTTCTTCGTTTTTAAGAAAAAGATTTGATCCGATATATAATATATATATATATATATATATAATATATATATATATATATATATATATATATATAGATATATATATAATATATATATATATATATATATATTATATATATAATATAATATATATATATTGATATATATATATATATACTATTTCACTTCAACCTTTGCCACCCTTATCGGCGATTCCTTGGCTACGCCATATAATATATATTATATATATTATATATATATATATATTCATAGATTGAGACAATTACAGAAATATTTTTTGAATTTTATAAATATTTTATATATATATATATATATATCAATATATTATATATACTATATATATGATTACAATATAAATAATGCGCATAAATTGTATTCTTTAGTATTAAACATTTTAATTGCAAATAGGCAATATTATTATTATGAGGTTTGTTATTTTTATCTAATACCAAAATTTAAATTTCTGACAATTTTGAATTTTCTTTTGTGTTAATCAAACCACCCTCCCCTTCAGCCTCCTTCCCCCTCCCTCCCTCCCCTTCTCCTCCCCCTTTTCCCCTTTTCCTTTATTTCCAGGTTTCCCTCACCCCCTTCCCTCTGTTTCCAGGAGTAATGTGGCATTCTGGTCAGGGCTGCAGAGCCTGTAAATATTTTTTACCGACTTAGAACACTGTCTCCGGATCCATAATTTTAAAATTTCATTGGCTCGATTTCCGGCTCCAGCTCCAGCTCCAGCTCCAGCTCCAGCTCCAGCTCCAGCCAGCTCCAGCTCCGACTCAATCATTTTTAAAAAATGCGGTTCCATTTTCGGCTCAGAAACCTCTTTATTTCATAGTGAAGCAATTAGTTTTTATAGGACTTCAACTCCAGCACATCCCGGGCATCCCCCTCAAAAAAAGAAAAAAAAATTCCACCCCAGGCTCTACCCTATACCTCGCACTTCCTGCTTCGTATCCCTGTTTCTGGAACTCCAGTTCCGGCTCCGGACCTTTTTATCTATATTGTAAAAATTTCTTTTTGCTTCTGCTCCGTTTCTACCCTAAAATTTTCTTTCTCCGGTTGAACAAACAGCCTTGCTTATGCGACATTTTTTTTACATTAAAATAGTTCGTAATTTGATTTACATTTATTGAAAGTTTATCATAAAAAGAGAATGAAAAATGTTTGTTACTCACCTAAATAGTTTTGTAAGCTCACACACAAACAAACTGTTTCCAAAGTATTTTTATTCTTTTTCAAAGATCATTTTTGTTTACTATCTTACACTTTTTTTTGAAATTCAAAAGAAATTTGATAACATGTTCAAATTCCAATTTCTCTAGTATCTCCGCTTCATCTCACTCAAGTTGTCAAAGTTCTCGTAAATAAATAGGATGTGAGTTTATAGCGATGTAGCAACCAAGATTCATGTCGTTCCGATCATGGTCTCAATTATGGCTTGATATTTTAAGAAAATTTTCAAAATAGTCTTAAAACTTCCAGGTCCTGTTTCCCAGTTTTGCTCATGGTTATTTCAAATAATAGTCTTTCATGGACTTACGAATTTCAGTGGTAGAAAACATTCCAGCTTATATTATTCCATGATAATGTTTGTAAGGCTTTTTTGAAAAATACTGGAAGCAAGGTAAGTTCGAAAATAAAAACTGAATATAATTTTATCAGACAATCCTTATCTAAGCAATGGATACTTTTTTCTGTCTGGTGTTTACAACACATCTTATGTCTTTAAATCTTCTGTCCCACCTTATGGCATTTTGTAAATCTAGTCTTCTGACTTAATCCCATGCCCATAAATT